>CM068742.1:48898419-49099770 GCA_035084275.1 Hydrolagus colliei
TCAGCAAAATCGCAATAGGTTAAGGTTAACAAACTTTCGGGGAAATTCCCAAGGTGAATAATGATTAACAGCGATTACACTAGTGATTGGTTGAATGTCTTTGAGGGAGATGGTGGGATCTCTGGTGCCCAGCACTGAACTGCAGGCAGCTGTGCTCCTGACAGTGTTTGTACTTACTATTCTGTTGGCAATGCTCCAGCTGTTTAAGCGGTGGAATAAATGGTGCTTTTGTCTTCAGTAACAACAACTTGTATTTATATAGAACTCCCTCAGGCAGGGTTGTGTCCCAGATTGCTTCACAGTAATGGAGCATGACTCTGAGCTGGGAGGAGAGGGAGGTGACCATAGGCATGGTCGAATAGGAAGGTCTTTAGGCGCAATCCTGAAAATAGGCACGGAAGGAGCAAGGTGGAGGGGTAGAGGAAGGTTGATCCAGAGTTTCGGGGCGTAGTGTCTGAAAGCGAGGCCGATAATGGTGGAACAAAGGGCATGACGGACATACAGGAGACTAGAGTTCATTGATCAGAGGCAGCAGATTGTGGGTTGGTAGGGAAGCAGGTCAGAGTGGTAGGGTGCAGGAGGTGCAAGGGATTGAAAATGGATTATGAGAGAGGATCCTGGAATCCAAGCACTCTGAGGTGCTTCCCTGTGTGGAAGGGCCCGCCCTATATAGTGCAAGTTGTATTGTTGTTGAATCCGTTCGGTGATGCTGAGCAGTGGATCTTGGCTAGAACTGGCATGATGGGGATACAGAGTTTAGTACGGGTGAGTATGCGAGCGGCGGAGTTTTGGATCCGTTGGATCCTGTGCAAGGTGGAGCTGGTGAGACCAGCAGAGGATGTCCTCCTGACGCAAAAGGCGCTGTATAAATGTAATTTTGTGGTTGAGGTCTTCAGAACCAATGTGTGTTTTGTTTGAACCAAAACATGATTTAAGATTAATATTCACAGCGAATATTAATTGAACATCAAATGCTATTAAATAGATATAGTTTATATCCTCATATTTGAATATCAATTCGATGTAGAGGAGTTGGTACCAGTCATCTCAATGTATTGAAATCACAAGATTGGTCTGGATGAAGAAGCCACTTTGGGCCATCTTATCTGATCTTTCCAGAACAGCCACTCTGAGCGTTCAGGGACGCTATCCCGCATGAAGGACACTATATAAAGGCAAGTTGCTGTTGTACTGTACCACCCCATTGTAGCATCAAGCTGCTTTTTAAAAAAACAAATGAGCCCAAGAGACTCAATCAGCCACCATTTGCCTTTTAAGATGTCATCAGGAATTTTCTGTATAAGATAGATCCTGAGAAGTGTCTGTCGTGACTTTTCAGAGTGATGATGACAGTGCCCTTTTAAGAACATCAGACTTTGATCCATGGTATCAGTGTCAAATGTCTATTTCTACAAGCTCGGTCTCTACCATTTTCCTGGCCACCTGTTCCAGTCGTTGAAAATGCCAGGGAACTGGCAAAGTTTTTTTATCAGGCTGTTTCTTTTTCGTTTGTAGTATACAGTACAGTATATATGTTGCCTAGCGGGAATGTTTTGGCTCTTACATTTGAAATTGAGGAATAGATTCAAAGCTATAGAATTATAAAGCACAGAAGGAGGCCCGTTCGACTCATCGTGTCTGTGCCGGGTGTTTGAAAAGAGCTGTGCAAAATCAATCCCACTCAACCCGTTCTCTCTCCCCATAGCCCTGCAAACTTATCTCCCCCAAATAATGATCTACTTCTCACTTTAAATTTATTGAATCGGCTTCCACTACACTTTCAGGCAATGCATTCCAGATCCGAACAACTCGCTAATGGAAAATGGATCAGAAAATGGAAAATTATGCTCCAATCCCCTGAGTCTGATCTACTACTTGTTCCCCTCATTTTGTCCCACCATTGGTGGCAGAGCTTTGAGCCACTATTCACTTGCTCTCTGAACTCTGTGCCAGCACCTCCTTTCTTGCACCTTCTGTCCCTGCCTTAAAACCGTTTCTTTTTGACAGTGTGTTTCGTCTGTGGCCTCAAGCCCTTCCTTCACAATGGCTCAGTGATTCTCATTTTTGTAAAGTGCTTAGAGATGTGAAAGGTGTTACATATGTTCAGAAAGGCACACCCAAGTCATCCCCTTTAAGAAGTTGTCTTGTATTGATACACGTGGCTATACCGGTACTTACCTTGTGCCAGTTCCCATTGAAATAATGGTTGTGCATAGAAGATTTCTAATTGGTTGGCAAGTCACCACCAAGAGAGCAAGACTTTTTCTTTTAATTTTCACTCAAATTATTTTTCAATATTTCATTGAAATTTCACCATCTGAATTCATTGTTTCTTGCCACGCTGCAAAGAAAGGAGAGAGTGGGAAGGAAGAAAGATCAAATGTTTCTCTATGTGTAGTAAATATTGAATTTATATGCCACTTTGGGAATTACAGAAAAAGCCTGAATGAAGCAAACAGAACAACAGCAACAACAAAATTACATTTATACCGTGCCTTTCACTTCAGGAGGACGACCCAAGATGCTTGACAGTGTTTTGGACCAGAGCTCGGGGAGGTTGGAGGGCGGTGGGTAGTGGGGGAAGGAGGGGGAGCGAAAGCATGCCCTTGGGATGGATCTTGAAGGAGGCCAGGGAGGGGGCGAGGAGGAGGGAGAGTGGGATGGAGTTCCAGAGGGTGGGGTGGCTGAAGGCCTGCCTGCCAAATGGTGACGTGAAGTAGACCAAAGGCCCTGAGTGGAGAGAGCAGGCAGGTTGGTAGGGGCTTAGGACATTGCACAGGTAGCTTTGATGGTGACGATCAGGATCTTGAACTGTATGCTCTGTGTGATGGGAAGCTAATAGAGTTGGGCATGGATGAAGGTGGTAGGGTTACAGAGCCAGGTGTGGGAGGGTCACGGGCTGCAGAGCTGTGGATGATCTGCAGCTTATGGAGGGAGGAGTTGAGGCTGATAAGCAGGGAGTTTGCGTAGTCAAGTCATAGTCAAAAAATGCTTTTGAATACAAATTGAAGTAGTGAAGTTGCAGTAAACTGTTGGTTTTGCACGGTTCTCTTGACTCTCTTCCTTTTGTGATTTTGATAGAAAGCTTCAAATGGTCAGAATATATTTATCAGGCTGCACTGTTCTTTCATGGGTGTTTGAATCCTGGTGCAGCACCACTCTCATATTAGCACCTTGTGGTGTGAAATACAAATAATATGTGCCACTGCTTCTATAAACGTACATCTTAGCCAGCATTGCCATACTTCACGAAAGTATATAACATATATATAAAAGCATATAAAAGGTGCAAAAACATCAGTTTACAACCCACACACAACCTCAGTATATATTCAAAGGCATCAGTTTACAACCCACTCACTCCATATGCAGCAGATCATCCAGAACTCTTAGTTCCTTGACTAACAACGACAAACCACCTATTTCTGTGGATGAGTGCTCGGTATTTATATATAATTGTACTTTTAATAACATCAACACTTTACCTTTATCACTTTGCTTGGCAGATTATTCCACATTTAAACGTTATGAAGTGCTTTCCTGATACCTGGATGCTTTTCACTATTTTCCATTCATATCCACTGGTTGTACTTTCTTAGGTTACTATGGAACTAGCGTCTGGGTTGGACTTATCTATAATTGTAATATTTTATGTACTTTCGTGCAGTTCCCCTTTAACCCTAGTTTCAGATTGTAAAGCTAAAGTTTCTCGAATCACTCTGCAGAGCTCTGCACTCGGGCTGCAGTGCTGTCATGGTAAATTTTAGGGAAATGAATCTCGGATTAATCATGCTAAAATGTCAGAACTCAAGGCCATACTGAGGAGCCACAGATGTGTTTTTGGGGAGTCACCAAACCACTTTTATTTTGGTGTGTTTTGTATAGATATGCTTTGAAAATTGGAGCATTTGAGATAAGTGAAACCCTTGCCAGAGTTCTGTACTGAATATAAACATTTTTTTCATTTAGACAATCCTTCGCTCACTTTTGGTTGGCTGCATGTCCCCCTACCCTCTACACCCTCAATTCCTTCCCTCTACCCGTCTGTCTCGCCTCTCTCCCTTATCAGTCTTTCAGCTATGCAACTCCCTCCTCTCCTTGCTGTCCAAACCCGTATTTGTAAAGCGCTCAGATGTCATCCCATGTGAAGGTGATATGTAAATACAAGTCATTCTTTTAGAAGCTGTGGACATTTTATTGGATGAAAACTAGTTTCATTATTGAATGGATTTTTTAAAAAATTGGATTTTTGATCTCAGAAACATATTATAGGCTAATTAATACCTTTTTAGCTGACTGAATTACCACTTCAACACGGATCAAATGGATAAATAGCTTTTAAGAATGGCATCTTGTAACCACAAGCTGATTGACAAGCCTGTCTGGCTGTATTATATTACTTGAAGGCTGTTTCTATTTTTTATGCTGCCATTTAAATGCTCCAAGATGCTACCCTGCATGATGGGCGCGATATAAATGCAACTTGTTGTTTGTTGTTGTTATATATATCTGGATTAGTCACTGTTCACAGCGTTCAAATATAGATCAGAATCATATTTTGAATACTTGTATTTGTGGAGCTCCTGTAGCTCAGTGGTTAGAGCACTCGCCTTACAAGCGTGAGACCTGTGTTTGAATCCAGGCACATCAGGGCAAAACCTTGGGAAAGTTTCATTACTCCACACGCCTAACAATAATTGCTCAAAAAACCCCTAATAAATTGGTAATTTCAATCCACGACTGTTTGCGGGACACTGCTGTGCACAATTGGCTGCCACGTTTAGCCCACAAATATACAGTCAATTCACTTTACAGTATATTCTGTGACGCGCTTTGAGACATCTAGAGACATCTCGAAGACGTGAAAAGCGCTATATCAAATACAAAGATTATTATTAATTTTCTGTATCCGTCACAACATTAACAGACGAGAAATAAAAGTCGAATTTGTGATTACATAGAATAAGATCTCTGAGAGAGTGGAATGTTTAGACCGATAATAGTGAAGCGCTTTAAGATGTCTGGAAGATGTGAAAAACGCTGTATCAAATGCAAGGATTATTATTATTATATTGGCCGGTATGCCACAGAAAGCTCTTTAAGTGTAGGAACTGTTTTTTTTAGACCAAGTGTGCTCTACAACAACAATAACTTGCATTTATATAACGCCCTCTATGCCAGATGGCATCTCAGAGCGCATCACAATAGCAGAGCCTGGGGCCGAGCCTGGGGGAGGAGGCAGGTGAACATAGGCGTGGTCAAACAGAAAGATCTTCAGGCACTGAAGACATAAAAGGAGGGGGTAAGATGAACGGTTTGAGGGAGGAAGTTCCAGAATTTCAGGGTGTAGTGGCTGAAAGCACAGCCACATGGCAGAGCAGAGGATTCTGGGGACCAGAAGGAGGCCAGACCCAGTAGAGCGGAGGCAGCAGGTACTGCTGTGAGGAGAGAGAGAAGGTTAGAACATAAGAATTAGGAGCAGGAGTAGGCCATTCGGCCCCTCGAGCCTGCCCCGCCATTCAATAAGATCATGGCTGATCTATTCTAACTCCACCTGGCCACCTTATCCCCATATCCCTTAATCCCTTTATCCACAAAAAATCTATCAATCAGTCTTGAATATGTTCAAGGACTGAGCATCTGCAGCTCTTTCGGGTAGAGAATTCCACAAATTCACTACCCTCTGAGTGAAGAAGTTTTTTTCTCAACTCAGTGCGATAGGGCTGACCCAACTCCGCGCCCACCTCTCCTCCCACTCCCTCTTTGAACTCCTCCAGTCCGGTTTCCTCCCTGCCCACAGTACAGAGACTGCGCTTGTGAAAGTCACAAACGACGTCCTCTCTATATGCGACCAGGGTTTCCTCTGCCTCCTTATCCTCCTGGACCTGTCGGCTATGTTCGACACCGTCAACCACGCCATCCTCCTCCACCGCCTGTCCTCCGCCATCCACCTCAGTGGGACCACACTCGCCTGGTTCGAGTCCTACCTCACAAACCGCCAGCAATACATCTCCACAAACAGTTTTTCCTCCCGCTCTTATCCAGTTTACCTGTGGGGTACCCCAGGGATCCATCCTTGGCCCCCTCCTTTTCCTCATCTACACGCTCCCTCTTGGGGACGTGATCCGCAGACATGGGGCACACTTCCACATGTACGCGGATGACACCCAACTCTATTTTTCCACTTCACTTTGTGACCTCCAGTCCCCTGATGTTCTGTCAGCCTGCCTTTCAGACATCAGGGGCTGGATAAGCGCAAATTTCTTGCAGCTGAATGTCGACAAGACGGAGGCCATACTCCTTGGCTCTCATCAACGTCTCCATTCGCACGGCTCTCACCTCCTCCACCTTCCCGGCCTGCCCCTAAAACTCTCCAAACCTGTCCGCAACCTAGGCGTCAGGTTCGACCCCCAACTGTCCTTCCTACCCCACATCCGGTCCGTCACCAGCACTGCCTTCTACCACCTCCGACGGATCGCCCGTCTCCGGCAATACCTCACCTTAAAAGCCGCTGAAACCCTGGTCCACGCCTTTGTCACCTCTCGGCTGGACTATTGCAACGCCCTCTTCGCCGGTCTCCCCTCCACCATCTAGTCTCTCCCCTTCTAAAAAATAATCTGCTGTACTATTTTTACTACCTAGGTGGATGACTTCTACATTGTACTTCATCTGCCACCTACTTGCCCACTCGCCTAGCCCATCTATATCACGTCACTGTTTTTTAATGTCATCCTCGGTGTTCACTCTCCCTCCTAGTTTAATGTCATCTGCGAATTTGAATATTTTAAATTCAATGTCCTCATCTAGATCGTTGATGTAGATTGTAAATGGCTGAGGCCAAAGCACTGATCCTTGTGGCACTCCACTAGTCACATCCCGCTAATCTGAGGTACGGGGATGCAGAGGAATGGAGGGATTTAAATAGAAGAGTGAGGATCTTGAAGTCGATCCGCTCTGTGACAGGGAGCCAGTGAAGTCTGGTGAGGACTGAGGTAATCGGGGAGTGAAGTTTGGTTTAGGTGAGAATGCGGGCGGCGGAGTTCTGAAAAATGTTCAGCATAGAACCAAATATTCTATATCATGTCTATAACTGCTGCTCTACCATTCTAGCAGCTCTTCGATCAGTGAAGAGTTATAGGCTGTATCTTCTAAAGTAGCTCTTTCATAAATCCAGTAACTATCTACCCCCACGTTTTGATTTGGGGCTTGAACCCTCAACCTCCTGACCTAGAGATGAAGAGGAGTTACCTACTGAGCCAAATTAGAACAATCCTTGCATTTGATAAAGTACTTGATTACATCAAACAACTCGAGATTTTCTATAAAGCTTAAAGACTGTGCACTTGTAGCTGAATATCCAATTTGTGCACAGCAGTGTACACAAACAGTCACAAACTGAATGACCATTTTGTTGTCCCCTGGGGGATTAGTGGCCAGATCATTGCATGCAAGAAATATAATATTGATGCACTTATCCACCTGTCTTCAATATTGTTAACATTTGTCTTTCCTTTGTGTACTACAGGATTTAGTTGCTAACCTGCAGTATCCACACATAATCTTCCCGAGGAATCAGGGAAAGTCAATAGCATATAAAGCACTCTATTGAGTGGTTCCCAATGAGGATAATCACACTTTATCTCCCAACACACTGTCCTAAGACAATGTGAATTTTTAAAAAATCAATTAGTGAGATTGCATCTGCACTCAATTACACAGCTATTAAATTCTAAATCTTCCACCAGACCATTTTAGCAGGCAACAGTGAGCTCTCTGACTCTAGCATTGTGTACGAGGAGAGAAATGGACACAGAAAAATGTTCAGCACAGAACCAAATAATCTATATCATGTCTATAACTGCTGCTTGTTTTTCTGTATAATTTTAAAAAATTAATCTCACGTCCCAGCTCTTTCCCCATAATCCCTTATATTTGTACTCCTCAGGTGTTGATGACCCGTTCCACAAGACAACCTATTGTGTGGAAACTAGGGTCCGTCGATATGGGAATTTTCCGATTTAGATATATCGATTGGCTCATATCGAGATATACTGAAATATCGATATATATTTTTTTTTTGTACTGTGCGCGCAGCGCGCGCATTCCGGGTGCGCGCGCATTTCCGGGTGTGCGCGCATTCCAGGTGCGTGCGCATTCGGGGCCTATCTCCTCAGGAGGTAAATATCTTTCTTTCTCTGTATCTCTCACTCTCTCCATCTCTGTGTTTTTCTGTCTGTGTCTCTGTGTCTCTGCCACATCCGCCCATCTCTATCTATCAGTATATTATCACATCCACCCCGTCTCTCCCCCCCCCCCCCCCCCACCCCCACCGCCGTCTCTCTCCCCCCCCACCACCCCCAGTCGTCTCTCTCCCCCCCTCCCCCCCCCCCCGCCGTCCCTCTCCCCCCCCAGCTGTCTCTCTGCCCCCACCCCCCCGCTGTCCCTCTCCCCCCAACCCCCCCCCCAGCCGTCTCTCTCCCCCCCACCCCCCCCCCAGCCGTCTATCTCCCCTCCCCCCCACCCAGCTCTCTCTCCCTGCCTGCCTCTCCCTCCCTCCCTGCCTACGTGCCTGCCTGCTTCCCTTCCTCCCTCCCTGCCTACGTGCCTGCCTGCCTCTCTCCCTCTCTCCCTCCCTGGCTGGCTGCCTGCCTCTCTCCCTCTCTCTCTCCCTGGCTGCCTGCCTGCTTCCCTCCCTCCCTCCCTCCCTCCCTCGCTGGCTGCCTGCCTGCCTCCCTCCCTCCCTCTCTCTCTCTCTCTCCCTTCCTCCCTGGCTGCCTGCCTGCCTGCCTCTCTCCCTCTCTCTCTCCCTCCTTCCCTCCCTGTCTGCCTCCCTCCCTGCCTGCCTGCACCTTATGCACCATGTTCCACTTGGCCACAGTAACAGAGAGCAACCAGGGACCTTGGAACTGCGCTGGAGCAGGAGCTCAGACCATGAACAGTGAGTGGGAGAATTAGATAACATAATCAAACGTGCAAAATGTTAAATACGATTTAATTTGATCATGTAAAAATAGAACATTTTTACATGATCACATGTAATCTCCCTTCTCTCTCCCCCTCACCCCTTGCATACCTGTATATTGTATTTGAGGACTATGAATACAATATGGCGGCTTTGCACCTCGGTCTGTGCATTGTGTATAGAGATGAGCGTTCAGGGTCTTGTAGTTCAGTGTGCGCACATTCCGATTTTTTACCTCGATATATTGATTTTTTGATATATCGATATTTTTAAAATGCCTATATCGGCGTATCGATATGAAAATTATATCGGGTTTTAGCGATATATCGATATATCGCTGGACCCTAGTGGATATATCGATATATCCGTCGATATATATAGCGACATTGTGGCTGGTTGTTGCAATTGGGTCCTAGCACCAAACGCTAGTGTTAGTGTTAAAACCCGTGGAGACGCAAAATTCACTGCTGCGGTTGGCAAAGGTTGACGCAGAGAGACAACCGTGGATACGTGACATTCGCGGTAAAACCGCGGTTGGGGCAAGGTACCAACTGTAAGGGGAGAATAAATCCTTGAAAAAAATGTATTTGGTCACTCAATCCTGTTTGTGAGATAATTGGCTGCAGTGTTTTGCCTACAAAATACAGTAAAAGCCAGTTTATCCGGCACCCGATCAACCGTAACTTCCATATACCGTATATCTCCGCGTATAAGGTGCACTTTTTCTCACGTCGGACGATCTCGAAAGCACCCTATACGCAGATACAATAAATTTTGAGCCTCGGAAATACAGTAAACAGGAGGGCCGGCCGGCGCACTGTCAGCCGGGGTTTGGTCAGTGTCCGGCGGGGGTTGGGGGGAGCGGGTGATAGAGCTTCGGCCTCGGCCGCCCGGGCAGCGGCAGCAACAACAACAACAACAACAATTTACATTTATATAGCGCCTTTCACGTCGGGAGGACGTCCCAAGGCGCCAAACAAGAGGCGTGTGACCCGAGCTGGGAGGGGAGTGTTTGGGAAGGGGTGAAACACGAAGGGGAGGTAAAAGAGTTCGGGGTGAAACAAAAGGCACGATCGAAGAGGAAAGTCTTCAAATCGGCCTTGAAAGAGGAAAGGGAAGAGGTGAAACGGAGGGATTGAGGGATTGAGTCAGCAGCAGCGGACTTCAGCGCTGTGCCTGCTGCCTGCCTTCTGCCAAACCCAGTCTGCCTCCCTCCCTCCCTGCCGCTCTCTCTCCCTGCCTGCCTCTCCCTCCCTCCCTGCCTACGTGCCTGCCTGCTTCCCTCCCTCCCTCCCTGCCTACGTGCCTGCCTGCCTCTCTCCCTCTCTCTCTCCCTGGCTGCCTGCCCGCCTGCCTCCCTCCCTCCCTCTCTCTCTCTCTCTCTCTCCCTTCCTCCCTGTCTGCCTCCCTCCCTGCCTGCCTGCACCTTATGCACCTTGGTCCACTTGGCCACAGTAACAGAGAGCAACCAGGGACCTTGGAACTGCGCTGGAGCAGGAGCTCAGACCATGAACAGTGAGTGGGAGAATTAGATAACATAATCAAACGTGCAAAATGTTAAATACGATTTAATTTGATCATGTAAAAATGGAACATTAGCTTAACTTGCCTTGTAAAACAGCTGTGAGTAGGTTGATATAAAATTTCATTTTCTACCACTCAACCCTGCACACGGGTTTCATTTTCAGTGGGGGAATCGTTACTCATCCACTTTGCTTTCCACCTGGTCTGTTTCTTTGTTTTGCAATATTTTAACCAGTCGAGTGGCCTGCCGACAGTCAATGTCAAGGCTCACACAATTTAGTCACTCACACCCGGGTCTCATTCTCGCTTCTGTCTCATATTTATCCTCTGTTTCTTATCCTCAGCTCCCATCTTGTTCTCCTTCTTTCCCCCCCTCCTGCCTCCAGCTGAGAGTTGCAGGAACGGTGTGACAGAGGTGCAGGTGGTCATGTCTCTATAAAGTTATACCAAATGCAACGATTACTATTATTATTATTAAAGTAACTGTGATGCCCATACATTGTTCTGGAGATGACACTTAATGGTTTTACATGGGTTCTATTTCTTATTTTCGTTTTTGTTGCACTGAGTTTAATGGTTGAAATCCTCAGTTAACTGACATTGATTTGGGGAGGACAGGTTTGCGAGGTTACAGGGAGACACCTGGGGAGTGGGATTACATTGCTCTTTTAAAAGAGCCGGCACAGACTCGATGAGCCAAATGGCCTCCTTTTGTGCCGTAAGATTCCATGATTCTGTGATTAACTGATTCTTTTTAAACAGTTACGCTATCTTTTTGCTTGAACTTATGCCATGTGTGTTACGATACTACCTTTCCACTGATTGAACTTTAGTCAAGGATTATGGATTCAACAGTTATTCTTTGTTCTCTAACCTGTGGTACATTTCATTACTTTAGCTCAAATCACAAATGAATTTCAAATTGAACCGCCCCAGGCAGAAAGTGTTGGCTGGTCAGAAATTGTCAACCCTGCAGAAGAAGAACAACAAGAACAAGAACAGGAACCACCACAATTTAACCTTCGAGTGAATGGAGTTTTCCATGACGGTAAAGACAGCTTTTGGAAAATCTATCTCTCTGACCGTGGCTATGGTGACTTCCCTCTCACCTCCCTTACTTACCCGTACTAAACTCCGTGCCCCCATCACAAGAGTTCTAGCCAGGCTCCACTGGCTCCCTGTCGCTGAACAGATCGATTTCAAGATCCTGATACTTGTTCTCAAATCCCAGATGCCCTGTTACTTCCCTACCTCTCTGACTTGCTTACCCCACAACCCAATACCCGCTGCCTCAGCTTCACTGGCTCCGGCCTTCTGCATGCCCCTCCTGCGTTCATTCCACCATTGATGCGCTTTCATCACTACATTCCCAAACTCTTCCTTTATCCCTCCGCCTTGCCCCTAACTTCCTCATCTTCAGGGCTACACATAATCACACGGTTATCTTCCCCCTGCCCCTGGCTCCGCCACTGTCAGTTGTTCTGGGACGTTATTGCTTGGTTTCCAACGCTATCTTTGTGAAGGCTTTTGTGGAAGGTGATGCTGTCTATAAATGCAAGTATTGTTTTTTTTCTTATTTTTGTAGACGATTGTTAGAAAGAGGAAACATTTAGGTTCAAAAAGCGATTGTTGGGGAAAATGACATTAAATGGTGCCTTATTCTGGAAAACAACCCAAACATTAGTACAGTGAGTTTATGTCAAGAAGACATCTCAAAGTGCTTCACTTGATTTATTGTAAAGTGTAATGACTATTTTGTGGGTGAATATAACAGCCAATTTTGACACAGCAATGCCCCACAAACCACCATGAAGTGAATGACCAATTTCATCTAAGGGATTATTGGCCAAGATGCTTGGAGAAACTCCCCTCTATTTTCAAATAATGCAATCGGACAAATAGATGGGACCTCGGTTTAACATCTCACTTGAAGGACGGCGTTTTCAACAATGAAGCACTCCCCAGCGCTGTTTTGGAGCATCAGCCTAAACTAAATTCGAAGTCCCAGTCTGGGGGATTGAAGCTTCAATTTACTGGCTCAGAGGTGAGAGTGCTACCAACTGACCAGGCTGCCTCATAAGATAAAGTTCATATTACCAAGAGGAATCCCTGTAAATAGCACATTTATGAGATGTTGGGTCAGTAAGGACTGAGTTTGAGATAGCATGACATGCATGCAAAACAACTTTTTGCACAATCTACCCTTTTGTTGTCAAGATTGCATGAAGTATTGATTGCTGCCTATGACATTAATGGAATGGTCTGCTTTCGGTGCTTGTGCTCAGCATTTTCTCTTTTCTGAGTTCAAAAAATGCAACAAAAAAAGTGTCTTTGTAGTTGTGTGGTTTTAACATTTACATTAATGAATTATTTTGAAGTCTAATCATTAACCGTGTCCTGGACAACCATCCCCCAACTAAAGTTGGTTATTTGCTTCATTTTGAGACATTATTATTATTGCTGACGAGGATTGACCGCCATATTCACCTACAAAGTACACAGTCACTTCACATTCATTCTGTGAAGCTCTTTAGGGGTCCTCCTGATGTAACAGGCACTGCATCAAATGCAGGAATTATGTGACATGAAAGGTGCTCTATAAATGTAATTTTGTTATTGTTGTTGTAATTATTATTTCTCCCCCCCTCCCTACGGTTTCTTGTCATTATTCAGACCTGTTGTATATTTTGTACCAATCTTAAAACAGTCAAAGATGAGGACCCACAGATGCCTCTCAGTGACTACCTGCGCTCCGTCCTCCAGCTTCATGGAACCAAGACAATGTGTCGGGAAGGTGGCTGTGGGAGCTGTGTCGTGGTGGTTGAGTGCGACAACCCAACAATGCCTGGGAAAATTGTCAAGTCAATCAATTCGGTAAGGCCACGACGAGTTGGTAATGTCCTGGTTTTCATAGCTAGGCTTCAGCATGATTTACTACAGCTAAACTCCAATTTATTCCTTAAAAGAGAAAAGTGAATATTTGAGAAGCAAGGGTATTAGGGCAGTATGATCTGGCACAATGTAATACACTGGTGGTATAGGCTTGCAACGACCAGAATCCATGAACTATCACAACATTAAGAGGTGTAATAGTTGCACTGCTATTCTTGCCTATCAACGCATTGATCCTTGGCTTAATTCAGGTTTAAGGTCTTATTATTTTTGTAACATTGCGTGCCTGGGACTCAGAGAATCTTAGATTGTCGTTGAGGGCATTTGTGAGACACAGTGAGAAAACATATGAGAGAAGAGGTAGCGGGGAGAAAAGGTGAAGCAAGTGAGAATTCCAGATAGCAACTGCAAAGAATCTCTATGCTGTATATGGTTTTAATAGAGGCAAATGGCAACTTTTTACACCTCTATCTTGTTTGTTAAAAAAAACACAATAATAAGAATTATTGCATTCGATGTAACACCTTATCATGTCGTTGAGGCATCTCAAAGTGCTTCACTGGATATTCTTGCTAAACTTCAAAACATTCAATAAAACTCAATAATAATAATAATCCTTGCATTTGATATAATGCTTTTCAAATCTTCCAGACATCTCAGAGTGCTTCACAGAATACGCTGTAAAGTGAATTGACTGTATTTTTGTGGACAAAACGAATATATAGAATAGAATCATAGAATTTTCTGGTACAAAAGGAGGCAATTCGGCCCATCTAGTCTGTGCCGGCTCTTTGAAAAGAGCAATTCAATAGTATGAAATTAAACTTTGTAAACACGAAAAAAAATCAACATAAACATTTATTGCTCTTCATCTCTAAAATATTTGGTCAAATAACAGATTATCCTTTCGTAATATACTGTTGTAAAGGTTTCATTGAGATATATATGTTCCATTAATAGTGCTCTGAGACAATATCCTGCGTGAAAGGTGCCGTATAAATGCCACAATCTACTCTGATGAGTTTCCGCATGTGTCAGACACCCGGCTGACCCAAAAAAACTTTGCCCCCAAATTACACATAATTAATTTACGTAAATCTGGGCACACACAGTCCTGGCAACTGAAGGGTGTGCACCATCCTGAACACTGATCATTAATCAAAAAACAGAAATCACACTCAGCAAGTCAGGCAACATCTATGGAGAAAGGAAAAGTAAGTCAATGTTCCAAGTCCACGACTTTTCGTCAGAACTGGGGCATCTTGGGAAGAGAGGCTTGTAAGGATTAATAGAGAGGGGGGAGGCAGGGCAAGGAAGACAAAGGAGAAAATGGGGTAGAGGACAAGATGATGATGGGTTAAAGAGGTGTTAATGTTGTGAAACAAGCGGGGAGATTGCAGCGAAACTGGAAAGAAGAGGTGTTAATAACGTTAAAACATAAAGGAGTTAAATTGCCAAAGAACAGGCTGATCAGATGGCTGGCGAAGAGGGTGAAGGTGAGCTGTTATGGCCTGAAATTGTTGAAATCAATATTAAGGCCAGATGGCTGTAAGGTCCCTAGCAGATAAATAAGGTGCTGTTCCTCGAGTTTGCACTGCAGTTCGTTGGATTAGCGTAGGAGACCGTGGATGGAGAGATCAGACTGCGAGTGGGAAAGCAAGTTGAAATGGCATGATGATTAATCAGTTCATTTGAATTTTTGAAATTCAGATTAGAGAGAAAACAGATTTTAACCGAATGACTTTCACCAAATTTCTTTAAAAAAAAACAAATGATAATTGCTTTTGAAAAAAATACTGTTTGTATTTTGCAGTGTTTATGTCCGATTGGCTCCCTATTGTCATTGAAGAACCATCAGGTGATAACGGTAGAGGCACTGGGGTCAGCAAAGAAGGGTTTACACCCCATTCAACAGCGTCTGGCGGATTATAATGGGAGCCAGTGTGGGTACTGCAGCCCAGGCTTTGTCATGCAGATGTATGGGTAAGTACAAAAATACATGTGCTTGATGGTTCCTGAAATATAATAAATAATAAACCCTACATTTGATATAGCGCTTTTCATGTCTTCTAGAGTCTCAAAGCGCTTCACAGAATATACTGTAAAGTGAATTGACTGTACATTTGTGGGTGAAATGCGGCATCAATTGCACACAGCAGTGTCCCACAAACAATTATGGAATGAAGTGACCAATTTTTTTTTCTTGAGGGACTATTAACAGGCATACGGAGTAAGGAAACTTGCCCAAGGTTCTGCCTATGCTTGTGAGGCAAGTTACAGGATTCTACAGATAAATCATAGAATTATACAGCACAGAAGGAGGCCATTCAGCCCATCGTGTCTCTGCCAGCTCTTTGAAAAGAACTGTTCAAATCAATCCCACTCCCCCGCGCTCTCCCCATAACCCTGCAAACCTATCCCCAAAATAATTATCTAATGGAAATATGCTTGCCCATTTTTGAATATGTATGGTATCATTTCAAGTATTTACCTTCATTATTTGCCAGTGAATTGTAATCTTCAGCCATTTTTATCAAATAAATAATTTTTTAGTATCTTAGTTCTCCTCAGAGTATTGTTTGTTTGACTTTCTCAAAAAATATGTAGTTTTATTCCTGCTACCTTCTGAAAATATCTCACTTGTGATGTAATTTATTTGGCATATAATAATATAGTACTGTAATTGCTGGAGAAAAAAAGACCAAGGTTCATCTCGTCTGCCTTCTATCATCTTGTGCTACAATGATGGAGATGTTAATGGCATTTAATTCTGTATTGGTTTGTCTACCATCACATTGCAAAGCTTTGGGAACCTTAGATCCAAAGATGTCTTGTTCTTCCAAGCAGATTACACTTTTCATGTCTCAAATTATTCAGTAGGATCATAATATCAGGAAATAAGATCACTAAGAATGCTAAGTTAAGCAATCCAGCAAAGGCTTTATAATTTTACAAAAATAAGGCTGCCTAGCTATTGTAACATTTGGGAATAAATATCAGGTTGGTGTAGTTGGTAGCACTCTCACTACTGCGTCAGATGGTTATGGGTTCAAGACCTAGATTAGGACTTTAATCTTAGTCTAAACATGCCCTAAATGTAGTCTAAACATAGCTCTGGCCTGTTCCACATCTCCCATCTGGCCAGCCCCACCATCAGGTTTCCAACTTCTCTGCCCCCCACCTTTATGAACTCTATCCCACAGTCCCTTCATGTTGCTCCCTCCCTTGCCTCCCTCAAAGCACACATCAAGATGCTCCTCTTCAACCGTGCATTTGGGCACCCTCCCTGCCCTCCACCCCTCCCAGATCCCAACCACCTGATCAGGTCCAAATCTCTGACTGTCCAGCATGTGGCAGTCTCCTGACATAAAAGTTGCTATACAAATGTAATTTGTTGTCATTGTTGGTGGCGTACTGGATTGTTAGAAGTGTACTTCAGATGAGGCGTTACACTGAGCTTCCGTCTATTCAGGTAGATGTTAAAGATCTCATGTTACTATTTGAAAAGAGATGAGTTTCCTTTGATCTTCGAAGCAGAATGGTCATTCATTTTATGGCTGTTTATGGGGTATTGCTATGTGCAAATTGGCTACAGTATTTGCCTTCAAATTCACACTCATTAAATTTGGAATAGATTCTGTTAAGACCTTTGAGACATTTCAATCATGTGATAAGGCACTATCACCCAAATGCAAGAATTACTATTATTTATAATTCAAGCAGAATGCATCTGTAAACATGATGTTAATTTTAGATGTGTGTCTACATATATCTATATCTATATATATATATATATGTATATACTTTGTATATATTTGGGTCCTGTGGGTGATGTTAGTTTGACTTTATTTCAAGACTTGTCAGTTCTTCCATGGTGTATATTCATTCTTCTCCTGTGTGGTTCAGATTTAATTAAATATTTCCAGCATTGGAGCAATGTAGATGTTGCTGATGTAGTTAACTTGCTGGTCAGAAAATGGAGGTAAAGTATTGTTCAAAGTGGTCCAACGTGACCATCTATCCAAATGAACAAAGGTTATCAGGATTTTGTGGAAATGTAAACATTAAATTCAATCTGAATCACCATATGATCGCATGAGCAGTTTGTGAGGAATAAACTGCTTGGAGATCCTTCTTGCTTTAGTCATGAGAGCAGTTGGCTGATTTTATTGAGTAGCAAGGCAAAACTGAAAGAACACATTTAAAATGTTCAGATGCTTTTATCCAGAGCCTTTGACTAAGTGACATGGCTGGGTGTGTCTCCCTTAGATATTTGCTCACAGTGCAGTATAACTTGAGTTTATTCTGGATTCTGCGTAAGTTTGTGAGTCTACAAGAAGTGGATAATTGAATGCATCTCCAGAAAGGAGTGAGATTGAGGGATATAGTGAGAACAACAACAACAAAATTACATTTGTAAAGCATCTTTCATATTATGAGGACGGCTCACGGCTCTGGACAATCAATGTCTCAGAACCAAGCTGAGGGTTGGGATCATGGAGGGTAGGGTCACCATCAAAGGCATGATTGAAGAGTAGGGTCTTGAGGTAGGTTTTGAAGGAGACAAGGGAGGAGGTGAGGTGAAGGGACTGTGGGATAGAGTTCCAGAGGGTGAGGGCAGAGTGGCTGAAGGTGCCTGCCAATGATGTGGCAGGCGAGGCAGGGAACATGAAGCAGGCTGGAGCCCACTGAGTGGAGGGAGTGTGGGCAGGTTGGTAGGGTGCTGGGCGGTTGCAGTGGTAGGTGGGAGAAGGCAAATACCTAGAGTTCGGATGATTATAGCAGGGCGCATTTGTGGAGCTGTAATGTCAGTTAGGAGGAACAGCACATGACCAAGAGAATTTACAGATTTTGTTCTGAAGGAATCCACTGACACAAAACAACTGTGTCTGAAAAGTAAGAAACAACTTATACTTTGATAGAACCTTTCATAGAAGATGATCATAATCACGGGTGAGAGCGAAGGTGGGGAGGAGAGAGAATGACCGATTGTGTGATCAGAGTACATTTTAAGATGTGCATTGAAAGATTTTGTTCTTTTTTTTGGTTCAGCTGGGTGTCTCACACAAGTGGAAACCCATCACCATGCTTAAAAATGTCCAAACCAAACTGAGATTACATCTGGACATCCCAGAGATAGATTGTTGGAATGGAGTGTGCACTCTCTCCCTGGAGGAACACATCCCACTTAAATAATTCCACAACTTGTTTAGCTAGGACCTACCTGCCCATTAGGGCTTTGGCTTGCAGGGTAAACGGGAGCTGAGAGGGATGACTCCCTGCCCCCAGTGACTGGTCTGCGCTTCCAGAGCCAGGCCGGCTCTGCTGTTATCAGAGGTGCCGTGGAATACGCCTGGTTCGGGAACCGGACTAGAGACTGACACAGAGGGCTGGCTCAATTCTGACATTCCGTAGAAGGCATGTCACCTTAGAGCCCCGGGGTGATAGTCACTAGTTGGTCATTCTACGTCTGACAAGCCGAGGTTTGAGCCCTCACTAGGTGGATGGTAGGTCCCTGCAAGCTTCCTGATGGGCAACATATCTTAGCATGAAATATGTGAGAGCATTGCCACTGTCTTCCTGTCCACAGCTAGGGTGCACGTCCCTTTCCATTGAGCTCCTTTAGTTAAGAAACAGAGTTTAAACAACAGCTGCTTTCCTCTCTGCAGGCCAATCAATGTGGATTCCAGGCACTAAGCATATAAACTTGGGTTCACAAACCTGGACTCCAGGTAATGCCTCCCAGTAGCTGTCGCTCCAAGCCTCACAGTTTCCTCATCAGCTTTTTGGCAGGCATCTGCCTTCAGCATGGTGAAAGGACCTTGTGATGTGCCAGCCACCTTGATGTTCATGAGGTCCAAGTCCAATGCTGTGTACCAAGCTTACTCAGCACCAGCTGCTCAATCCAGGTGCTAAGTGGAGGGCCTTGGCGAATAGACAAACTTGCTTTAGGCCACCTCCATCTCCATCCAGGATGCATAGAGATAGAGACAGTTCCAAGGGAGGGAGTGCCAGAGTCCTCCCTCCTCTAGAGCCTCTTCCAGTGGTTGCCGCAAATCCACCTCACTCACTGCTTGTCAAGGACCATTAGCAGATTTGAAACAGAGCTGAGAGTCAAACAAATAGCCGGGGTCACACGGTGGTTTGGCTAGTTGGAGCGAGCAGTCAAGGAGGATGATTGAGTTGTGTCCAAGGCAAGAAGGTTGCTGGTGAGAGCAAAACTGGATGGGTTCAGATTTGTTGATGTTCATCTGAAGGAAGTTAAGGCTGAAGGAAAAAAAACTGGAGGATCTGAAAAACACTGCTAATGTCAGCGTTTGACCTTCTGACAAAACATTTAATTTAATTATTGATGCTCTAAAATGTAGGCAAGAAAAGTGTTTGAATGTTTGCCAAAGCCGAAGCAATACATTATCTGCCAAGGAGCGAGTTCCATTGTTTGCCGGTGGATGACTTACTGCGGATTAACAAACATCCTCAAGCGTTAATTCTCGCAGCATGTGTTTAATGCTTTCCAGGATTATGTGAGCAGTGTGCGCCCCTCAGGGAAGGGCATGCTCATTTCATTCCAAACAATGACAAACTTCCATACATATGTAGAATTCTCAGTATGGTTTGGGTATTCTTAATGGGTGATGGGTTTTCCCATAGTCAGACACCTGGCTGTTCCTCAAAAAGTCATCGGTTTAAGTGGACATATACCAAAGATGCTCACCATCAGGAATACATTAACTTCAGCAGAAAGTCAATGCAAGCAGACTGACTCACTATTGCAGCAAAATTGATCAATGGTTAATTAGCTCAGTCCATGCAGTCTGATGCCAGTTTACCTAGATTCTTAAACCTAGTGCCGTAATAATAATAATCCTTGCATTTGATATAGTGCTTTTTACATCTTCTAGACGTCTCAAAGTGCTTCACAGAATATACAGTAAAGTGAATTGAGTGTATATTTGTGTCCGAAACGTGGCACCCATTTGCACACAGCAGTGTCCCACAAACATTCATGGATTGAAATGACCAATTATTAAAATTTCTTTAGGGATTATTATTAGATGTGTGGAGTAAGGAAATTTGCCCATGGTTTTGCCCTGCCTAGAATCAAACTCGGGTCTCTCACTTGCAAGGCGAGTGCTTCTAACCACTGAGCTACAGGACTCCACATTCTATAAGCCATTCTATGGTGTTATGAAGGATGTGGTTTCAATGCTGCATTGCATTTGTTAGTTCATCTGAGGTGTTCCTCCTTTCAGTTCTGGGCAGGATGACATCTCTGCGATTTGCACTGTTTTGTACCCTAATTTCACATAATTGTGACGTATGCATGTTATGAAACTTTATTGGATTAAAAAAATCATAGAGTAGGAAGAGCATATTGTGTTCAATTTATACATTTGCTGCTCAGGGTTTCTGTTACATTTTTTTTCCAAAACATTCTGTCAAGTGCCATTTTATATAATATCTATTATTCGTCTGCAAATACAATCACTGCAGTTTGCAGTAAATCCAGTGAAGTGCATTGAGATGTTTTGACAACTTGATAAGGTGCTATATAAAATGATGCACAAAATACATTATTATGCGGTAAAGCATAGATATGATTTCAAAAAATCTACAAATGTTTAGCAGATATTTGGTTACAGTACTGAAAAAGCATTTTTTTAAAAAAAAACGGAATGAGATTTTATAATGAAATGTTGACCTCTGAACACACTTTGATATTTAAATGCACATTTGCTTGTTTGCTATCACAAAGGATGTTTTAAAAGGATCACTGTGATGTTGTATAAATCACAGAAAACATTCATGACATTACTCTCGATTTGAAATGAAGTATGACTTTTGTCTGAAATACTACAAATTTCTGAAGGTCCTGGTGCACAGTTTCAATACTTCCTCTCTTCCTCAGGTTTCTGAAGAACAATCCATCTCCCAGCTCTCAGCAAGTGGAGGACAACTTTGATGGCAATGTCTGCCGATGTACAGGTTTGTGGGTTCTTCACCAGGCAGAGTTTGAGGGAAAGCAAGAATTCATTTGATATCATTTGATACCTAGTTTGCTTTGACTTGAATGTCTTGATCTCTTTACTTTGTACCGTTTTGTTAATTTGAGAAGTTGAGAGTTTAAAGGCAGTGGATGATTTAATTGGAGGTCTTCGAGATTATCCAATAATTCACACTGTTTGCTTATTTGAAAAGAGACTTGCCCCAATTAGTGCAGAGTATTTCTGCTGAATTGTACTGTGGAAATCATCTTCCTGACATACTTGTGGGTTCTTCCTACTTATTCGTTACAAATCATGCAACAGGTAATAGTTTGTGATGGCAATATCTGAATCTAAAAATTATGATTCAGTCTCTGATCCTTTTGTTTATCTGTTATACTTTTAATTTGCCCAATTTCTTGCAACACCCTCTAGGATTGTCCAAACCACACATCAAGCATATTACTTGATCCTGATAACTATCCAGAGAACTGGAAACTACTCTTTTCAGTAATAGGAGAGTGAATTGGAATGAGAATTTTGACTCATGTTTTTCTACGCCCAGGATCACCTAGGGCAATTTTTACAGAGCCTCAGCTATTGCTGTGTTGAAGATGACCTTCAAATCTAACTCACAAGATCGCAAGACTTGTTTGGGTTAAGAAAGCCCTTCAGCCCATCTGATCTCATCCTTCCAAAACACTATTTTTGGAAGAACTACTATTCTCCTACCACAATATCAATCTGATCTGATTTTTTTTTTTAAAAAACCTGAGGCATATGCTTGTTTTGGAGGATATTTAAATTTTTTAAAAAACTGCGCCTTTGGTTCACAATAATAGGTACCCCGCCCCAACCGCATTTTTTTCTACTGCTAATTTCACTTATCCACAGTTGGCTCATTGCGACAACCCTTGCTGACCACGGCAACGGTTATTGCTTAACCCTTGCTTATCCACGGGTTTTAACACTAACACTAACGTTTGGCGCTAGGACCCGGTTGCATCAACCAGCCACGATGTCGCTTTGTGCTATTGTCTGGTGCTAGGACCTGGTTGCAATGTCGCAATCAACCAGCGAAATGTCGCTTCTCTCTTAGGATTAATGTAAATAACATGAATTTATTGTCGCTTCTCCTCATCCCTCCCCCTTGGTGTCACCCGCCACACCACCTTCTCCACATCCCCCCCTCCGTGTCACCCACGACACCACCTTCTCTCGCCCCCCTCCTCCAAGTCAACCACCACACCACCTTCTCCCCCCCGCGTCCTCCGTGTCACCCGCCACACCACCTTCTCCATTGATTTCTCTCTCTCCCTCTCTCTCTCTCTTTGTGTCTGTGTGCAGATCAGTCAGTCAGTCAGACAGCCTCGCGGATTGCTGCAGATCCTGGCAACCAATGCTCCCAAACTTACTCACCCTATCCCCATGTCATCCACCACACCACCTTCTCCACATCCCCCCACCTCCATGTCACCCACCACACTACCTGCTGCACATCCCCCCCCCCCCCCCCCCGTGTTACCCACCACACCACCTTCTCCGTTGATTTCTCTCTCTCTCACTCTCTCTGTATCTGTGTGTAGATCAGTCAGCCAGTCAGGCAGCCTCGCGGATTGCTGCAGATCCTGGCAGCCAATGTGCCCAAACTTACTGCCCCTATCCCCATGTTTCCCATAGGGCCCTAATTTTTCAACCGTGACAAAGCAAACATACTCCCCCTATCCCCATGTTTCCTATAGGGCCCTGTATTTTCCAAGCGCGGTTTTACCAAATGCAGAACTTTTCAGGAACGTATACCCCGCGGCTGGGGAGGGGTACCTGTATATAATGGCTAATTCAGCACAGAGGAACGCTGGAATCTCATGAATCTCTGTGCACAGTCTCTCCCTCAGCAGTTGCTTTAACAGCTGATCCATCAGCAGAGCAACTCCTTTCATATGTTGAACAGGATGAGAGGAACTTTCGCCATTGAGCCACTGTGAAGAATGTAGCATCATTTCAGTTTGGTAACTTGATGTTCTTTAATTGGTAAATGTAGGATATCGATCTATCCTCGATGCCATGAAGTCTTTTGCCCGGGATACCGACATGGAGAAGCAGGAATCTATGATTGACATTGAGGTAAAGCAGAAATAGTCTTGAAATCTGAGTACTAAATTGCATTTTATCATTTTCCAGATTAGGGGCTCAGTATTATTCAGTATTATTATTGTCCTACTGTAAAATGCCATTTTGATAAACAGGTGTAGGAATATTGTAAGATCCACGACCGATGCAAAGTCACATTCCTACTTGTGATCTTCCCCTATCTCAGCTTGGGACCTTTCTCGGCTCATGGACGGTGGGAGAGAGTCAGCCTTTACACCCACAATCTTTGGAACTCCATCCCAGAGTCCCTTCTTCTCTTCTTCTTCTCTTCCTAGAGTCCCTCCTTCTCTAGCCTCCTTCAATGTCCGTCTCAAGACCCTCTTAGCCTTCGGTCATCGTCCCACCCCTCACAAATCCAACCCTCAGCTCAGGTGCAAACTCTCAATTGTCCAGCTCCTTGAAACTCTGTCCTGACAAAGGTGCCATACAAATGCAACTTTTTGTCATATATGCAAAAATGTAGTTTAATAGTTTGTTGCTGAGCTCCAGAAATAACCACAAATTTCAAGCAACAGCATCCCATAAAATAATGTTGTATGAAAATGAAGACTAGTGCACATAACAATAATGCAAAGTACGTTATTATCCAGATTTTGTTTCTGAAATCATCCCTTCTTCTTGCTTAAAGGAACACTTTTATGTAAAAAAAACACGTGTTTTATTAACTGAAGTAATAATAATCCTTGCATTTGATATAGTGATTTTCACATCTTCTAGACGTCTCAAAGCGCTTCACAGAATATACTGTAAAGTGAATTGACTATATTTGTGGGAGAAACGCAACAATCAATTGCGCACAGCAGTGTCCCACAAACAGTTGGGGACATTTAAAATAATTTTTCTTGAATAATTATTATCAGACATGTGGAGTAAGGAAATTTGCCCAAGGTTTCACCCTACTGTGAATCGAACCCTGGTCTCTCGCTTGCGAGGCGAGTGCTCCAACCACTGAGGCTACAGGAATCCACACGTTATACTAATTGAAATTTTATGCAAAAAATATCATGTGGGCATGAATTTAAGTTTGTGAATAGAGTATTAAAAAAAGAGGCTTGTTTTCTCATAGTGTTGTCAGGGTATAAGGTGTAACCAGACTACTCCTGTGTGTTTAGAGAGCCAAACAGTCCCAGGAAGTACAGTGCTGACAATTATCTTGCATCTCATAAGACAGTACTGAACAGTCTGGAGATGGAATTGTAATCGTACAACTTTTTCATATCTAATCAGGATTCTTTGAGCAAAGATCACTTTAGAGAAAGCTTTCTCTCTCTTCATTGAGTTGTCCCTTTATCCACTGTCAGCCTGACTCAATTGGTAGAATTCTTGTCCCTGAGTCAGAAGGTTGTAGGTTCACGCTGCACGTTGGGTCTTGGGACTTATATAGTCTCCAGTGTAGTGCTGGTGGTGCCAACGTTTGGATGAGATGTGAAACCGAGGTCCCTACTTAGGTGGGTGTTAGAGATCCCATGGTGCTATTCAAAAAGAGAAGGGCATTACTCCCCATGTCATGGCCAACAATTCCCCAGATAAAATTGGTCACTCACTTCTTATCTGTTTATAGGACATTACATTATGCAAATTGGCTGGCACTTTTACCTATAAAAGCGACTATACAGTAAAATGCTGCAAAGCTCTTTCTGTCATCTTTCTGTGTTATGTTAAATGCAGAGATTATTCTTATTTGTGTTTCTTTGTGCTTTTTTTAATTTATCTGTGTTCGAAGGATTTGCAAACTTGTCCCAGGGCGAAACAGGCTTTCACTCAGACCTATTTGCCGAAAAGTTTAACTTGTGGTTGTCAGATGGGGAAGATCAAAAGGGCACTTTTCTCAAAGAACGACACTGAATGGTTCCAACCTACTACACTAACTGAGCTGTATCTGTTAGTGAACGAACATGCTACTGAAGCTGTCAAACTTGTAAACGGAGACACTGCAAAAGGTACCTTATGTCTTTGTCAAAACGTTTTGAATGTCCTACATTGTTTGCTTGGAAGCTGAATTGGCAATTTCTGCATCGCGGGAACAAGTATTTCAGGTGCAATTTAGAGGTGATACTGCTGTGTGCCAATCCAGTGCCACATTTTGCCCTCAAAGTACAGTATACAGTCAATTCAGTGATAAAGTGTTGTTTCAAATGCAAGGATTATTATGGTATGGAGCCCCAAAAAGATGAGGAATTATTCATCAACACTGTGTAATTCCATAGATTCTACGCCACTTAAAGTGACCACAAGCACCTGCCAAAATATAATGAACAGAAGCCCCTTTCTCCTTCCCCCATCGTAATTGACTAATTGTTCAAATCTGCCTGGTTGCAATCCCCATGTAGTAAATCCATGATGCGATCATAGTGTTCCACGTAACATTCAATCGTATATTTTTCTGCTATCCTGAAGCATTTCAAGCGTGTTCTAACAGATATTCAACATCTGATATTTAAAAGGAGTCAACGCAGCATTGATTGCATCATTGGGAATCTGAATGATTTGCTATTCACTGCCTTGTTTGAAGTGTGTCGAAATTGGTCTAATGAGTAGGATCATATTGTAAATTAGTTACCACGCTTAATTTAGCTTTACCTATAATTTCAGCTTGTGGCTAGACCTGGGTCACATACCCTGTCTCCATAAAACGTGGGGCACATGCCCTCTCTTGGTACTTTTCTGTGTGCAAAAAAAAACTTACCCAACGTTTCGCCTTGCCAGGAATCGCACTCAGGTCCCTGAAATCCCCAAATCGTTCTGTTTTTACTTCAAAAGTGTTGACTTTATCTCCACGATATTGAATTTCCCCCTTCCTCTTGATCACCTTGTAGAAATTCTTTGCAGCAGGCTTGCTACCAAGTCATTAGATATAAGAGTCATCATTGCATTTGATACAATGCCTTATGAAATAATTGAGAAGTCTCAAAGAGCATAATTGAGAAGTCTCAAAGAGCTTCACAGAATATATTCTAAAGTTTAAATCCGTTCACTCCCTGGCACCTCCGTACCTCTCCAACCTCCTCACTCCCCAATCCACAATCCAGTGCCATCGCTCGACTGGCACTGGCCTCCTGCTCGTCCCTTGTGCCCACCGCCCCACCATGGGTAGTCGTGCTTTCAGCCATTATGCTCCCAAATTCGCACTCTATCCCTCTGCCTTGCCCCTTCTCTCCCCATCTTTCAAGTCCTGCCTAAAAACCTCCTTTAACCATTCTTATAACCACCTTCCCCCAGCTGGGAGTCAGGCTCCGCCACTGTTAAGCGGTTTGAGACTGTTCCCTGCTATATAAGTGCAAGTTGTTGTAAAGTTGAATCTGTATTTTGTGGGTGAGATTCCCATCATTAGATGAATAAGGCACAGGTTGGCAAAGTATTACTTAGTAACGTTCTGCTTTAGATTTTTTGAAGCTGATATTAATTAAAACATTTGTTCACAGAAATCTAACTATCTCTGACCATTACGAAATAAACTTGTTTCCCCTATTCACTATCTTTGTCACAGGAGTCTACAAGCAAGATGGACCTTATAATATCCTGATCGATGTGAAAGGAATTGCAGATCTTTACATGGTCACTATGCAAGAGAATGCCTTAAAAGTCTACTCAAATGTCAGCCTCAGTACACTCATTGGCTCTTTGAAAAAGTTTTCCAATGAGTCACCATGCTATACTACTATAGCTAATCTCTTGCTCAAGGTTGCTAATGAACCTGTGAGAAATGTAAGTTCAGTCGTTAATTTTCTCTGCCTTCCATTGCAAAAAGAAACCCTTCCCAATTTATCATTTATCTTATTAAACTTTACCGCTGAGAGCTTTCTGTTTGACTCTCTATTTACAGTACTATTCTCTCTTCAGACTTTTTCTTTGAATGTGAGCTTATTTTGGCCATATCAAATTCTGTAGACGTTTTGCCTGCAAAATACACAGTCAATCCACTTTACAATATATTCCATGTAGTGCTTTGAGACGTCTCAATGACATGATGAGGCACAATATTGAATGCAAGGATTATTATTCTTTTAATTATTATTGATTTACCCCATGCCCCCCCATCCCATCCCCCAGCAGATCAAATTCAGAATGCTCATCCTTATTTTTAAATTGCCTTCTCAGAGCGAGTACAGCTTTTGAGAAAGTGAACGTCACTTTGTTTTATTTAAGAATCTGCTCTGGGAGTTGGGAGTTGGATTGAATGTGGATTAATGCTAATAATGAACTTGCTGTATGTTTAATTTTGTGTAAGTCGTCCCGCAGTCCCTCCCCCTCTCCCTCTCCCTGGCCTCCTTCAAGTCCTGCCTCAAGACCCTCCTTTTCAACCACCCTAAATTCCTCCCTTTCCCTCCACCACCCCCGACGCCAGCTTGGGTCTGAAACAATGACTGTCCAGCGCCTTGGGACGAACTCCTGATGTCAAAGGCACTATACAAGTGTAATTTTGTTGTTGTTGGTGTTATGTTTTATACTGTGTCTCGATAGATTGCTGGCTGGGCTGGAAATCTGATGATCAAGTGGAAGCACCGTGAGTTTCCATCTGACGTGTTTGTGGCCCTAGAAGCTGCTGCCGCGAGAGTGAGTGTGGCAAATATCAGTGAAATTAAGGAGTATACTCTACCGGAGTTTCTTAATGTCGACATGAAAGGAAAGGTACGTTTTCATACTCTATTCCAAGATTTTGATTATGTTTGTACGTTTTGCTTATTTTTAATGCTTCCATTTGGTATAGAACTTTTCACGTCTTCTAGACGTCTCAAAGCGCTTCACAGAATATACTGTAAAGTGAATTGACAGTATATATGTGGGTGAAATGCGGCAACCTATTGCGCCCAGTGGTGTCCCACAAACAGTTAAACAGTTGTTGATTGAAATGACCAACTAAAAAAAAATTAATCTTCTCTGAGTGCTGAACTAGCCCTTCACTTAACATAATACAGTAAAAGCCTGTTTATCCGGCACCCTTGGGACCTGGCCAATGCCGGTTAAACCGCGTGCCGGATATTCAGCCGGAAATGTTAAAAACAAAATTTCAATGCATTTTTCCGGATAAATTCTGATTAATCGAATGCAGACTCTTTTGCGCGATTCCGGTTAAACGGAAGTTGCGGTTGATTGGGTGCCGGATAAACGGGCTTTTACTGTAGTAATAAAATCAGCTTCCCTTTCACTTCATTATAAAGGTCAAGTAAAAAGGCCCCTCTTCTCAATGATTTAGATAGCAAGCACATGAAACTTAGGTCTTGGGACCGAGTTGGCTTCAAGCTGACAAACTTGGCAACGGAAGCTCAGAAACAAGTCAACCCTCTGTCTTAGAAGAACAGTTGCTGAGCTAGAGAGCACTGCTCTGGTGACACACTAGCTTAGCTGATCCACAGGAGTTTGCGGTCAAAACGCTCTCGATGGCAAACTGTACAATTTTAATGTATTAGCCTCCAGCAGTTAGACACGCCCTGGGCTTCCTACACCTTGGTTCTCGCAGCCTGTGCATCATGCTCTCTGGAATTAGGTAAACAGGATGCATCTTCCAGGGATATCAAGTTAGGCAATGTCCCACTGTCCCCACAATATCCCCATGGCTTACAGGAAAAATAGCATCATATTATCAACATAGTTGTCCTGGGAGATGGGAGCTCCTACATGGAACTTTTGTCAAAATTCCTCATTATTGTCTTTGTTAAAGTTTTTTTTTACTGGATTGCACTTCTATCCCAGATACACAAAAATATCGATGCATTGGCAGGAGGGTCCGGCGGTATACCGATATGTCGCTAAAACCCGATATAATTTTCATATCGATAGCCGATATAGGCATTTCAAAAATATTGATATGTCGAAAAATCAATATATCGAGGGAAAAAATCGGAATGCGCGCACACGTGGGGGGGGGGGGGGAGGCGAGACGGCTGGGGGGGTTAAGGGGGAGAGAGACGGCTGGGGGGGTTGAGGGGGAGAGAGACAGCTAGGGGGGGGGAGGGGGAGAGAGACGGCTGGGGGGGCGGTGGGAGAGAGACAGCTGGAGGGTGGGGAGGGAGAGAGAGACGGCTGGGGGGGAGGGGGAGAGAGACGGCTGGGGGTGGGTGGGGGGGGAGAGAGACGACAGGGTGGGGGTGGGAGAGAGGTGGGGGCGCGGGTGGGGGGGAGGAGAGAGGGACGGCGGTAGGGGGGGGGTGGGGGGAGAGACGGGGTGGATGTGATAATATACAGATAGATAGAGATGGGGGGGATGTGAGAGAGGAGAGAGATACAGACAGAAAAACACAGAGATAGAGAGAGTGAGAGACACAGAGAGAGAAAGATATTTACCTCCTGAGGAGATAGGCCCCGAATGTGCGCGCACCCGGAACGCGCACGCACTCGGAAAGCGCGCACACTCCGAATGCGTGCGCATGCGCAGTACAAAAAATTGAAAATATCGATATTTTGGTGTATTTCGATATGAGCCCATCGATATATCTAAATCAGGAAAATTTCCATATCGACGGACCCTAATTGGCAGTATACTTTTATTTTGGTGGAGCTCTTAGTCTGATTTGGCTACTCATACGCATGGTATTAGTTTTCAACATATAACAGCCACTAAAACCATACAAATGTTTAATCTTCCCATCTGTACCTCTTCCACTTTTGAGGTTCCCCCCATCCCCATCTTCTGGTTGCAGTAATAATTATAATAGTAATAATCCTTGCCTTTCATGTTGGAGGAACAACTCAAAGCACTTCACAGGATTTACTGGAGTGACTATTTGTTTGTAGGAAAATATAGCAGCACAATGGCACATAATACTGTACCACAAACAGCCATGATACGAGTTACCAATTTTATTTGAGGGTTTGTTGGCCAGGTCACCTGGAAAAATTCCCTCTCTTTTCAAGTCATGTCCTGGAATCTTTAACGTCCACCTGAACAAGCAGATGTGTCTTCAGTTTCACGTCTCATCCAAAAGCAGGCACCTCCGACGATGCTATACCCCAACACTGCATTGGAGTGTCATCTAAGACTATGTGAGTTCAACTCCTGGTATGGGATTTGAACCCACAGCCTCTGACTCAGAGATGAGAGTGCTACCACTGAGCCACACATGTTACAGGCTAGCAGAATCTCTCTCTGTGCAGGTGATCAATTTTATCTTTGCATCATTAACACCAACACATCCCTCCCCAATGGGCTTCAGACGAGTTGGAAAGTTGGCAGGTTCTCAGGCTAGAAACTTGTTGGAAAATGGACACATGGCTCTCAGCTAATTTATCCCAAACCAAGCAAAAGAAGAAACTTGCAGCAAGTTAGGCAGTGTTCCTGTGTTTCCTGAATAAGTGGAGTCCTGTAGCTCAGTGGTTAGAGCACTCGCCTTACAAGCGAGAGACCTGGGGTCAATTCCAGGCACAACGAAACCTTGGGCAAGTTTCCTTACCCCACATGGCTAATAGTAATACCTCCAAAATAAACAATAATAAATTGGTCTTTTCAATCCACGACTGTTTGTGGGACACTGCTGTGCGCAGTTGGCTGCCGCATTTTGTCCACATATATAGTCAATTCACTTTACAGTATATTCTGTGAAGCGCTTTGAGACGTCTAGATGCCATGTAAAGAGCTATATCAAATGCAAGGATTATTATTATTATGTCCTAATATCCCCATGTTTGGTCAGATATCCCCATACGCCCGGGATAAACAGCATCATAGTATTGACATAGTTGTCTCTGGAGATGGGAGCACCTTCATGGATGAGTCCACAACATTTTGAACTTATGTCGCTTTTCCTTATTATTGTCTTTTATTGTCTTTGTTAAAGGATTTTACTGGATTAGAGAGGGAAAAGATATCATATCAATGTTCTGTGATAGAGATTCTCTTTCATTCAGTCACTCACTGCATGATTGTGGCTCTTATTCCATTACATCTCCTGCTAGGTGCTGTTGCATCTGGATATCCCGAAGCATCCAGAGAGTGAAATAATGCAGATCTACAAGGTTATGCCTCGAGTGCAGGTAAATAAGATTTCATTGTTTGTAAAATGCTTATCTTTCTGATGAATGGTGTGAGACTGTGGTGCTCAAGGCCACAAATCAACCAGTGAACTTGCTTTTAGGAACTCAATGGAGTGTTTATCCACATATAGTTCAAAATAAACCATCCTGACTGAGTAAAAACAATAGCCTACTGAATACGATCATGCCTTTTCTTTCCATCTCATTTCACCTTCACACTCCCACTCACAATACGACACCAAACTACATGTGTATAGCACCTTTCACATTGGGAGGACATCCCAAAGTTCTGGACAGTTAAGGATGTGCACTAGGATCAAGAGGGGTGGAGGTTAGGGAGGGTGGGAGTCGGAGTGTGACCTAAAGGTGCAGTCAACGAGGATGGTTTTGAGCTGGCAAGGTGAAGGGACTGTAGGGTGGAGTTTGAAAGGGTGGGGGCAGAAAGGCTGAAGACTAGAATGCCATTGTTGGGTGTCTCCATGTACCTACACGTATAGCAGTGTTATTTGCAGGATAAATAGCATCGTAGTATCAATGGAGTTGTCCCAGGAGGACCTAATGTGTGAGTGCATGGCATTATGCTTGTTTGTATAAGAGATAGTTGTCGTAAATAGGTGGTGCTTTCAGTTCCCACAGTAGCCTTAACAATATTACACACCTGTTTTTTTTTTTGCTGGTCTTGCTTAGTCTTCCCCTGGGGAAGTCCAGCAGTCCTCTGCCCTGTTACAGATGACCTGGATTAAGTCACAGAACAGCAGGCAACAAACAACATGTTTGAGTGAAGTAACAAAGCACAGGAGACCCTCTAAGGCTTCACACAGAATGGATCGTAATCCTTACATGTGATATAGTGGCTTATTTTGAAGCATCTCAAAGTGCTTCAGAGATAATTACTGCCAAGCATATAGAATGTTTTCTTGGCAGACACAGCAGTTACTTGTGCAGCAAGGTCTCACAAACAATCATGAAATGAGTGAGCAATTAATCTGCAGGTTTGTTGCCCAGAATACCCAAATGATTTGCAAGATGGTTGCCAAGAGCACAAATGTTAACCTAAACTTTAAGTCTAACCCTTGAGTGATTTTGCTGCTGAAATATGAACTTATCACCAGCTCCACGGCTGTCAGATCAACCTTTCTTGTGAAACCTCCTCTCTAATGCCATATATTAAATGTCTGTTTTATCTGAACCCTAAATTCTCTGGGACATTTTATTTCACAGCAATCACTTACAAGCTGGTTACAATTCTGACACCTGTTCAAAATATACTTAATCAGAACGGAGCATGGAAACATAGAAACAGGGAAAGGGCCATTCAGTCGCTTGAGCCTTTTCCACTATTCTGTTAGATCATGGATGATCTGAGCATGTATTTTAACTGGTAACTCCAATTTCCCACCCTTGCCCCATATCCCTTGATACCCTTACTTAAAATCTATCCGACTAAAATTGCACACACTGTCAGTGAGTCAGCACAGAAAAGAACCAGTACATTTAGAAACGCATTGCTGGTGAGCGAAACGCAGCAGCCAATTGATGTGCAGGAGATGTGCATCTATCCAGACTGCCAGGGAATATAATAAGAATAAGAATAATTCTTGCATTTGATATAGCGCTTGTCGCATCTTATCGACGTCTCAAAGCACTTCACAGAATATACTGTAAAGTGAATTGACCGTATATTTGTGAGCGAAATGCGGCAGCCAATTGAGCACAGCAGTGTCCCACAAACAGTCGTGAATTGAAATGTTATTATTGTGGGGGTTTTTTGGACGGATTATTATTAGGCGTGTGGAGTAAGGAAACTTGCCCAAGGTTTTGCCCTGATCTGCCTGGATTCGAACACACACACACATATATATATATTCCTCTCTGCTAAACGGTGAAAGATATCTAGCATACTTGCCGATATATATATACAGTATATTAAAAATATGGATAATACATACAAATACCCAGCCTCCCATATTCACACATTATTTCAAACTTCAACAAAATTCCTACGCGATTCCCATCTGTATGGAAACTATTCAAACTCAGTTTTGCATATGCCTGGGTTTTGTTAGTTATAATATCATAGAAACAAGGATGAGCCATTTGTTTCAGTCGAACCTGCTCCGTTAAGTCTAATCCATTTCCTCGCCTTTTCTCTATATCCCTTATTTGTTCTTAATGTGTGTGAACATTAAGTTTATTACAGGGGGCTTTTTCAGGCTGCACTTGGAGTGGTTTCATTCCAAGCTAAGAAGCCTGAGTGAACAGTGATGTAATATAAAATCCCTATTCTGTATTGAATTTAAAAGTACAGGGTTCTATTAATACACAAAATTATTGATGAGTGCTTTGCTGTTATATCTATAGATATACAGTATATAATATAGATCAGTGATCACTTGTATCGTTCACTTTGAGTATCAAATTCAGCACACATTACATTCCATGGCATAGTTTCTCTGTTCAACATAGGGTAAATGTGATGATGTGGTATATTAATGTGATGTATTAATCATCACATTGGCAGAAAATATAATGAACATACATTTATATATCCAGGGCTTGATATGTATCTTCATTAATATGTAGAGAGGTAAGCAGCTTCCGCTGAAGGTCTGCACTGACAAATAGTGGAATTATCGCTCAATGAATAGGCATATGGATCCGGGTTGTAAGCAGGAGGATGGTGGCACTCCTCTCATGGATGTTTCATATTCATGTTTCACAGTCCTGTAGCTCAGTGGTTAGATCAGTCACCTTACAAGCAATAGACCTGGGTTCAATTCCAGGCAGGGTGAAATCTTGGACAAGTTTCCTTACTCCACACTCCTAATAATAATCCCTCAAAAATAATTGGTCATTTCAATGCTCGACTGTTTGTGGGACACTGCTGTGCGCTATTGGCTACCGCGTGTTGCCCGCATATATACAGTCAATTCACTTTACAGTATATTCTGTGAAGCGCTTTGACACATCAAGAAGATGTGAAAAGCGCTATTTCAAATGCAAGGATTATTATTATTGTCAACAACAGAATTCATACCATATTAAAGAAATTAAATCGCAGCTTCCCCACTTCCCAGTGTGATGACGTTGCCATCTTTCTATCCTCAGAATGCCCACACCTATGTGACTGGAGGATTCCGTGCAAGGCTGACACTTTGGAGTGAAAACCAAACGGTGGAATCCGTCTCGCTAGTGTACACTGGAATAAATAACGACTTCATTCACGCTGTTGCCACAGAGCGGTACCTTCAATACAAAGATATCACCTCCAATGACACTTTGCAAGGTAAGCACATTCCCTGTTGTAGAGGAGTTAACAGTGATGGGGTACAAATTGCAGTGAGTGAAAGTCGGCCTTCCCTCTATTAACAAATGTTCAATGAACATCAACAGGTGATGCACCTCTCTGCAGGACTAAAGCCACCATTTGATTTGACACTGAAGGGAGCATTTTTGGGCTCTGCTGTTTTTTGTATCAAATTTGAGGAGAATTATTATTACCAAATAGTTATATCTCAGTGTGGACCAGGAGTGGAGCTCCTGTAGCTCAGTGGTTAGATCACTCGCCTTACAAGTGTGAGACATGTGTTTGAATCCAGGCAGATCAGGGCGAAACCTTGGGCAAGTTTCCTTACTCCACACGTGTAATAATAATCCCTCCAAAAAAAAACACAATACTAAAATTGGTCGTTTCAATCCACGACAGTTTGTGGGACATTGCTGTGCGCAATTGGCTGCCGCTTTTCACCCACAAATATAGTCAATTCACTTTACAGTATATTCTGTGAAGCGCTTTGAGACGTTGATAAGATGTGAAAAGTGCTAAATCAAATGCAAGGATTATTTATTATCATTATTATAAAATGCTCCTCATTCAAAATTCTTTTGGCTAGACCTGAAACAGATTGGTAACTAAAAGTTAACATTATAACCAATACTTTAGCCCTCATTACCAGTTATTCTGGTAAAGCAATATTTGGCACAATAAAAACATTACTTTGAACCAAATATAGAGCCTATAAATTGTTTTAAAGTGAGTCGCACAAAATGGCAGTGCTAGAGAGCTGCCAACTGTAGAGGAACAAACCATCCGCCTGGGCATGGCTTACTGATAGTCATTGAACATTGCTTAAATGAGGAACTAAATGCTTTCAACCAGTAACATCAATTCCAGCACTGACGCCCGCATTAATGATTCTATCTATCTATCTGTCTGTCTATCTATCTATCTATCTATCTATCTATCTATCTATCTATCTATCTATCTATCTATCTATCTATCTATCTATCTATCTATCTATCTATCTATCTATCTATCTATCTATCTATCTATCTATCTATCTATCTATCTATCTATCTATCTATCTATCTATCTATCTATCTATCTATTACACCATATCAATCAATTAAGCCTTACATTTATATAGCACCTTTCACGTCGAGAGGACGGCCCAAGGCGCTGTACAGTTAGGTAGGGACAAGAGCAGGGTGGGAGGGGTCGGAGCAGGATGAAGAAGAATAGGAAAATTGACTGTATATTTGTGGGTGAAACTCCTAAAATCATACTTAGGATTTTATTGCTGATAAAGTGCTTTGTGACCTCCTCCCAATGTGAAAAATACTATAAATGTAAATTGTGTTGCATTATTTCCTCTGCTACCTTCAATACAAGGTACCTTTTATTAATTCAAGGTGTTGATGTTACCCTCCCCCCACACACCCACCCATCCATGCTGAAAGTGAACGAGCAGAAATGGTATCCGATGTTTTGATCTTTGAGTTGGTTGTTGCAGGTGCTTTGGCTATACTTGCTGAAGAAATTGTACCAGATGGGGGTGATGCACTTCTCGCCAGTGTGGCGTACAGAAAGAATCTCGCCCTCAGCCTTTTCTATAAGGTGAGTGACTCTTAAAATTGTTCTTAGTGGTTGTAATTGTTAGGTCATCTCAGTGCAATGTTTACTTTAAACAGAGGAACTTAGGGTGAAAAGCCAAGGCTCGCACTGAGTGTAGTTCTTGGCGTTGCGTTTCTTATTTACGGAATGGGTTTAAAAGCCTAGAGATGGTCAGAAGAGGGAAGAGTAAGGCATGTGAGGAGTTTCACAATCCTAAATATTGATAGATTTCTCGTGGATAAAGGAATTAAGGGATATGGGGATAAGGCGGGTAGGTGGAGTTAGAATAGATCAGCCATGATCTTATTGAATGGCGGGGCAGCTCAAGGGGCCAAATGGCCTACTCTTGCTCCTAATTCTTATGTTCTTAAAGGCCTTGGAGAGAATGGGTTAGCAGAGAGTACAACAAGTTTGATTTCAGCACTGCGAAGATTAGGTACAATGGCATTTTTGCACCTTGGGAGAAACAAGAGGTAATTTCAAATCAGTAATGACATCGGAAATATTGCTAAAATAAAGAGAGGCTGCAATAGGGAGACAGTGTGAGAAATTGGAGATGAAAGAATGATCACCGTTTAGGTGATAAGTCTCCTGTCTAGCAATGTAAGAGAGATGTTAGCAGGGGAACTTCAGATATGGAAGCAGTATTAAATTGCTGCTATATTGGATTGTCACACTGGTATAACATTGTTGTCTTGTCAAAAATACTATTAACTGAATGATGATTGTCAGCACCATGGATTGGAATGGTATTTCACTGCTCTCCTGAATTGAGTAGTTTGTATGCCTTGTATTATGTTGTACAACTAGCTTGTATGTCATGTATTATGTTGTATAACTAGCTTGAATGACATGTATTGGGTTCAGTACATCTAGCAGTGTTAGGTTTTTGACATAAATCACATTACCACAAAGCGCAGCTTGTGTTATAGTTCCTGGAAAGGCAAAGGATTCTAACATGTTATAAAACAGCTCTGAACTATTAAGCACTTAAATACAATAGGAAATTGCATATTGGATCATATGATGCTTCACATCTCAATCGGCAAAATGGAAAGTTACGTGAATAAACAAATGCAACAAAACAAGTAATTGTGGAAGAATTTAGAAGCTTTCAGAGTTCACACAATACCTTCCTTTACCATAAACATCAACTCGCCCACCCTTACCCCCTTGTGGAAAGTATTATATGTTTACTTGAGTGTCAGTCTGGCTTAATTGGCAACGCTCTTGCCTCTGAGATCAGAAGATTATGGGTTCAAGCCCCATGATGGGATATTGAATTCACATAGGCTAAGGTGACGCTACAATCCAGTACCAGTACTGCATTGTTCAAGGTGCTGTCCTTCAGATGAGATGAAAAACAAAGGTTGTATCTGCTTGTTCTTGGGTTTGTTAAACATCCCATGGCACTATTAAAACAAAGCACAGAGTTTCTCCCTGTGTCCTGGCCAAAAATTCCACAGACAAAATTAGTCATTCACTTCACATTTTTTGTGGGACATTGCTGTGCACTAACTATCTGTTACATTCACCAACAAAATACCCAATTAACTACGCAGAACTGTGCTGTGAAGCTCTTTGAGATAGCATTCCAACAAGAAAGGCTGCTATATTAAATGCAAAGATTATTATTACTATTATACTTGTAGATAAATCTAAAGATTACAGGGTACAAAATGCAGCATATTCATCTATTATTAAACCCCGGTCTCCTTCCTTAGACACAATGGGCCGAATAACCTTCTTCAATGCTTTTAATTTCTATGGTTTCTGCTGAGCTGTGTAAAATCTCCTGCACCAGGTTCTGCAAACACATCACCCCACATCCTCGCCTGACTCCACTGGCTTCCCATTCCTCAAAGGATCAAATTCAAGATCCTCGTCCTCACTTTCAAGGCCCTCCATTGCCTTGCCCTCTCCTACCTCTTTGACCTGCTGACCTTCTATCAACCTGTCTGCTCCCTCCGTTCAGCAGGCTCCAGCCTGCTCCATGTCTCCCCCCCCCCACCCCACCGAACCATCCTACCATTAGCTGCCGGACTTTCAACCTCTTTGTCCCCACACTTTGAAACTCCATTCCACAATCCCTTCACCTCGCTTCCTCTCTTGCCTCCTTCAAGACCGGTCTCAATGACTCTCCTCTTCGACCATGCCTTCAGCCGCCATCATATCTTTCTGCCCCTGCCCCCCACCATTCCCCTATGCTCCGGTCCTGACCCCTGAGTGTTCAGTGCCTTGGGACGTCCTCCAGACGTGAATGGTGCTCAACAAATGTAATTTTGTTGTTGTTGTTAAATCAAGGTCCCATTTTCCTGGTCAGATGGACTTTAAAGATCCTATGATGCTATTTGACAACAACAAAAAAAATTACATTTGGGGTGTGGAGAATGATGCCTGGGTGTGTAATAATCTGCTGAAAAATGCTGGCTGGCTTCTGTTCATGCTGGAAGAATAGCAAACACGAATGAACTATCAGTGGGTGCATGGAACTAAACCTCAGAATGTGTCACTGCCTTCAGGAGAAGTGGGGCTGACATTGTTTTTTGAATGCTAGGTGGCGCATTCGCAGAAAAACAACACACTAGTGGAAACCTGATGGGCTGAGTGACCTGTTTCTGAGCTGAAACAATTCAGGCATGGATCAGTGTTATATTGCTACACATCACAAGTTATATGTATGCCTTTTTTTACTTTGATTCTTGATTTTTTTTGTTGTTTTTCGAAGAATAAAGCTTTCATAGTTTTCCCAAACCTTTCTTGGCACAGTTTATTTTGCTGTTGAGTGGAAATGTTGTTTCGCCACGAAACCGGAGTGCTCCAGCCACATTGATTCGTCCTGTATCCACGGGAAAGCAAGTTTTCAGCAGCAAACCCGAAGAATACCCTTTGACAAAACCCATGCCAAAGCTCAGCGCTCACTTCCAGGTAAGCTTTGGATTTGTTCTAGATTTGGTTGAATTTGGTGCAAGAGAGATGTAACCTAGAAAATAGCAGTGAGGCTGGGATTAAGAGACTGCAATTGTTCAACACTCACGTGCAAAGCCCTTAGGGATGCCTAGAAGACGTGATGAGCACTACATCAGATGCAATGATTATTTATTATACAAGGAATCTGAATCAGGAGTTTGGATCTTTCTTGTAAGATTTTGTCATCCCCAAAGTTTGTGATGCTTAACACATTTTCTGTACTAGTCAAAGAGAGAAGGGAGTTTCTCCCGGTGTCCGAGCCAACAATCCCCAGATTAAATTGATGAAATTGGCTCCTGCTGCTTACAAATGTGTTGTCACTTTGCAGTAAATCATGTGTAGTGCTTTAAGACATTTTGACAACTATATCCAGTGCAAGGGTTATTATTGCGACAAATTGTGATTTGAATCATTACATTTGGGTTATACTGTTTTCAGTAGATTTTGAAAGTCATAAAAACTTGAATAGCAAGTATTGTTTCTTCTTTACAGACTTCGGGCAAAGCCCATTTCATAGATGACTCTCCACCCCTTCCAAATGAACTATTTGGAGCACTTGTCCTCAGCACAAAAGGAAACGCAGCCCTTGATTGCATTAACAGCACAGAAGCCTTGAGTATACCTGGTGCTGTTGCAGTAAGTAGAAAATTCCACAGTGGTACATGGATCTCCAAATTCCCCTGCAAATACACCATGGCTGACTATAGTAAAAACTCTGAAGCGCTTTGAGAAATCATCCTAGTGTGAAAGACGCTACATCAAATGTAAATCTTATTATGTATACAGAGTCTTATCAAATCAACCAGATAGGAGAACAAACTTGCATTTTTGTCAGCGTTAAGCATCTCAAAATGTGTCACAGTAATTACTGTCACCCTGTAGTATATGCAAATATAAAGGTTCTGTAGCTCGGTGGTTAGAGCACTCTCCTCAAAAACGAGAGAAGTGGATTCATTTCTCGTCAGGACAAAACCTTGGGCAAGTTTCCTTAATCCACATGCCTGATAATAATACCCCACAAAAAAATAAACAATAATAAAATGAGTCACTTAAATCCACGACTGTTTGTAGGACGTTGTTGTGCGAAATTGATTGCTGCGTTTCGCCCACAAATATATAGTCACTTTATTTTACAGTATATTTTCCAAAACGCTTTGAGACGTCTAGAAGTAGGTTCTAGAAAGCAATGCAAGAAACATTATTACTTATTATATAGCACCAAATGTATGTTTGCAACAAACAGCCAAAATAGAGCCAGTTAGGCTGATGGCCTTTTTCCGTGCCTTGTCATTGTATGTAAATTCCCGCAAACAGACATTGGTTAGTGAACAATTAATCTGGTCTATTGTTGAGCAGGATATTGTTAGGCCCGGTGAATGTGAAAGATCCCATGGCAGTACTCAAAAACAAAAGAGAGTTTCTCCCAGTGTCCTGGGCAAGAATGGCCCAAATAAAACTGGTCATTCATTTCATAGCTGGTTGTGGGGCATTAATATACGCAAACGGGTTGCTGTGTTTCTGCTTTACATCCTGTGAAATGTTTTGAAACATCCCCCTGATGTGATATAACTCTATATGAAGCATAAGGATTATTATTAGTCATTTTTGTTGTAGGTTCTAACAGCAAAAGACATCCCAGGACTGAACACCTTTATGCCTGCGCCCAGTGATGTAGAAGAGATTTTCAGCAGTGGTCCCCTTCTTTATGCTGGGCAGTCAGTTGCCCTGTGTGTTGCAGGTAAACTATCAAAGAAATTAGCTTAGATCTGAGTCTGGTTTTATTGATATTAAAATACAGTCAAGAGCTGTTATAATGCAGTGGTTAGGATCCATAAAATCCTTCTCATTACCTCACTTCCACTGCAGCTAAAACCATCATCCACACCTGGGAATTTCCATACTTTATTTGTGTAATGCTCTCTTGCTGGTCTTCACAGTTCTTCCCAGCACAAGCTATAGATCATCTAGAATTCTTTTTGTGTTCCTTTGGCTCTTTATTCCCCAGACAGTTGACTTTAAAATCTTTATCATTTCAAATGCCCCCCTTGCTTTGCTCCATTCCTGTGGATCTTGTTGCGTATTGCTTTAAGGACATCAGTGGCAATTGAATATGAATGGTGTAAGTATAAAAGGATTCTGAGAAGAGTGACTTCCAGATTTTGAAAGAGAGTGAATGAAGCTGATTTGAAAGAGGGTGACTTGTAAAGTTTGAATTAAAGGACTGAGTGAATCTACTTTGCGTTTTATGGATTAAATAACGTTAAAGATCTCAGCATAGCCATACTCTCCTGCTCCTCCCTCTGCTCTGCTAACTCAGACCTGTTCCAAAGCACCCGCTATCCCTGCCCCTAACGTGGACAAACACTGTCACTTCACCCATCCTCTGGAGCTCTCATAGGAACAAGAGTAGCCATTCAGTCCCTTAAGCCTGTTCCCCTATTTAAAAATTGCATGGCTGATCTGTGCCTCAACTCCAATTTAAATTCCATACTGATCAAATTACTGTACCTAAATCCCTCCACCTCATAGCGTCTCTTCTGCTTTGAAAATTGATTTCATAAAGAGACAATATTAGGATGTACTTCCCTGTGTATGAAGGTGAATCCTATGCATGTAGAGACTGATTATATCCCAACAAACATTGGAAGACCCTAACTATGCCGACTGTTTGCTCTCGTACTTCTGCTTGTGTTTAAGTTATAATTTATTTTGTAGCAGAAATGAAAATGTATCTCCACTGGCGTTGCTACCACTAACTCACTTACACCATGTTTATACCATTTACCCTTTTCTTTTGTGACATCAAGATTCAAATGAACTTGCCCTCAAAATGGTGCAAGCAGTGAAGGTCTCGTACAGAGATGAAATGCCACCGATAGTGAGCCTTGATGACGCCATTGAGAAGAAGTCCTTCTTCCCATCAACTGGGAAAGGGTTGCATGTTGGAGATGCTGAAACTGCTGTTTCAAACTCGTCTCACAAGATTGAAGGAGAAATCCGGGTCGGTGAGCAGTACCATCTTTATATGGAGACTCAGGTAACTTTTCTAGCACTTGTGAGATGGAAAGGTGCATAATATTTTAAATGGGATTGAAAAAGTAAATCCCAAGCAATCCTTTTAGATGCAGAGAGAGCAGAACAAGAGAACGTAGGTTTAGAATTGCAAAGGACAACAACAACAAAATTGCACTTATATAGCGCCTTTCACGTCGGGAGGACATCCCAAAGCGCTTAACAGTCGGGACCTGAGCAGGGGGTGGAGGGTCGAGGTAGGGGGAAGGAGAGTGGGAGAGGGGGAAGAGTTAGTGGGGCAGCCAAAGGCGCGGTCGAAGAGGAAGGTCTTGAGACCGGCTTTGAAGGAGGAAAGGGAGGAAGCAAGGCGGAGGGGCTGCAGGATGGAGTTCCACAGTGCGGGAGCAGAGAGGCTGCAAGCCCGGCCGCCGATAGTTGGGCTGTTAGGGCGGTGGACACAGAGCTGAACAGAGGGGATAGGTGAATTATTCCCTGCATTTGATATAGCACTTTTCACATCTTAATCGATGTCCCAAAGCGCTTCACAGAATATACTGTAAAGTGCATTGACTGTATGGGCGAATCGCGGCAGCCAATTGCGCACAGCAGTGTCCCACAAACAGTCGTGGATTGAAATGACCAATTTTATTATTGTGTGTTTTTTTGGAGGGATTATTATTAGGCGTGTGGAGTAAGGAAACTTGCCCAAGGTTTCGCCCTGACCTGCCTGGATTCGAACACAGGTCTCCCCAGCTTGATCTCCCCAACTTGCAAGACAAGTGCTCTAACCACTGAGCCACAGGAGCTCCACAGGGGGGTGGATAGGGAGACAGTAGGTCAGAGAGATAGGTGGGGGCAAGGAGTGAATGGCCTTGAAAGTGAGGACAAGGATCTTGAATTCGATCCTCTGGGTGACGGGGAGCCAGTGGAGATGGGCGAGTGTGGGAGTGATGTGGTCGCGAAGCCTAGTGCGGGAGAGTACACGAGCTGCAGAATTCTGAATGATGTGCAGCCTGTGAAGGGAGGAGCTGGGGAGGCCGACGAGGAGAGAGTTCCTGTAGTCGAGCCTGAAAGTAATAAAGGCGTGGACGAGGGTTTCGCGGCATGGGGGGTGAGGTGGTGGAGGAGTCTGGCAATATTACGGAGCTGATGGAAGGCTGTGCCGGTCATGGAGCGGATGTGGTGGAGGAAGGATAGTTCGGGGTCGAACAAGACACCCAGATTCCTGATTACCTTCGAGAGATGGAGAGAGCAGCCTTGAATGCTGATGTTGTCAGCGCCTGAGGTGCAGAGGCGCTGACGTGAGCCAATCAGGAGGGCTTCCGTCTTGTTGACGTTGAGTTGTAGGAAATTTGTCCTCGTCCAGGACTCGGTGTCGGAAAGGAAAATTTCAGGATTGATACCAAGGCGTTTTCTTTACCCAAAGGGTAAAGGTTGCCAGTGCTTCACAGAATATACTGTAACGTTCATCTGGTGAGCCAGTGCCAGCAGTAAATGGATACACTATCGCTGTTGTTAATACTTCTCGGTGGTCAGCACACAGATATATGTATACAGGGTGTGGCAATATAACTGGGACAATTGATCATAGATCAATTTCTTGAGATTACTTTATTTTTTGGATTGATATTTTGATAGATTTGTCGGTCTGTGCCAACTGAAGATGGTCTAGAGGTCCAGGCAGCAAGTCAGTGGTTGGACTTGACCCAGAGCGCAATTGCAGGAGCTGTTGGATTGCAAGCCAAAGAGTAAGTGGGGACTAATTCATGATGTACCTCAATGGGATTTCTGTAACAAGGCTTTTGTTAACTCATTTGGGAAACGTCAGAGGTGGTTCTAGATGTGACAAGCTTCCAGTTACTATTTACCAAATTTTCTTATTAAGAAATTTTATGAAGAAATGACACACAGTATATTCTGTGAAGCGCTTTGAGACGTCTTGAATACAAAGATGATTATACAGTAGACCTGATGTCTTCTCACATGATTTGCATGATTCAGTTACCTCATTAAATCGAATGTCCACTTTCCCTGCGATGGTTGTAAAGCATGCTGAGGTGTTATTCTACATGCAGGGTGCTATATCTTCTCTTCGAATGGATTATTGGTGTTTTCCTTTCTCTGTTAAACGATTAGAAGTCAGAAAACAAAAACAAGATTCAAACTTATCTCAAAAACATCGCATAGTTCACACTCAAAGAAGGAATGATACTCTTTAACATCCATTTAAACAAAAGCAAAATTACACTTGTAAAATGCCTTTCACTGAGCTAGGGTCGGAGTCAGGGAGGGTGGAGGGAAAAGAGGGGATTTGGGGTGACTGATGGGACTGTTAAGAGGAAAATCTTGAGGTAGGATGTGAAAGAGGCTAGGGGGGTTGCTGCTGGATGGATTTCCAGAGGTTGGGGTCAGAATGGCTGAAGGCTCATCAGGCTCTAAACATACTTTAAGATTTTCTGTACCAAATTGCTGCTGATCTGAGCATCCCCTGAGCTATTCAAGCACAATGTTATATCATCCAGCACAGTTTTAATTTATCCTAGTGTTGAATTAACTTTTTTTTTAACAGTTTAGTCAACGGTCATGTTTTGTTCCCACAGCATTAACATGACAGTCAAACGTTTGGGTGGAGCTTACGGAGGCAAAGCTACACGATCTAACTTAACAGCCTGTGCATCAGCAGTGGCTGCTATTGTGCTTGGCAGGTGAGTTTCAGCTGGGTTCTTATAAGTAGATGCTGTTGACCTATTTAGCATTTGTGATTGCTATACTCAGGGGTTTTGATTGTTGAGTGATGCAAGAGCGAGAGGTTGTAATCTGAGTTGCTGAGCACCGTATAACAGAAATGATGCACGTTACAGACCCGTACGGTGCATGATGGATCTGAGCACCAACATGAAAGCAATCGGCAAGCGACACAGCTACATTACCAAGTATAAGGTAAGGAGATCATTAAAAGAGTCTCCCCTTAATTTTGAGTCTTCTCACTCCCAGCAGCTGCTAACTCTGATGGGTTGATCGTGGATTAGATAATTATTTGGGGGAGGACAAATCTGCAGGGCTATGGGAGAGAGCAGGAGAGTTGGATTGATTTGAACAGCTCTTTTCAAAGAGCCACCATAGGCATGATGGGCCGAATGGCCTCCTTCAGTGCTGTATAATTCTATGATTTCTATAACTTGAGATCTTTCTATTACAACAACAACAACAACTTGGATTTATATAGCACTCTCCTTGCCAGACGGCGTCTCAGAGCGCTTCACAATAACGGAGACCGAGCCAGGGGGAGGGGGAAAAAGGTGACCAAGAGTAAGTGGGGACTAATTGATGGTGTATATGAATCGGATTACTGTAATAAGGCTTCTGGTAACCCATTTGGGAAATAGAATGTCAGAGCCGGTATAGAGCTGGTATTTGTTATTAAGCTGACGTCACAAAAGAATTTATTCTGATTTATCACGGTGTTTAGGATGTTAATTGTTAGACTGATGAACTCTGAATCTGTTGAAGACAGCTTTTCTCATTTGTACAGTTCTGTCCAGTAGTTTAGAAAATAACCACCAACTGTGTCTCCATCCACCCATTGCAGCACTTTCTAAAAGTTTTGTTTTCATTCGCCATGTTGCAGGTTGGATTTAATAAGGACGGTACATTAAATGGAATTATCATGACGTATTACTGTGACGATGGATGTAGTGGAAATGACCAAGAGGTGGCAGAATCCATCGTGTTTTCTGACAATGGTAGAGTATCTCACTTGAGTTTCCTAGTAAGACTGCAACTAAGGTGTGAAATGAGCTCTGAACTCTGAACGTTCGACCAATATTACTTGCTTCTCTTTCTCCTCTCCTCCCAAAGAAGCTCCCAGTCTTTCTGATATCCCGTTCCTCTGCTTGTCTAACTCGGGCCTTGCTAAGTGTCATCCAAACCCTCTGCTGAGTCATCACTCCCTACACCCTTAATCTCTGGAACACCTTTCGTCTACCCCCCCGCCTTCTTTATCTGACTTTAAATCCCAATTTAAAACATACCTCTTCAACTGCGCATATGGTCTCCCCACCTTCTCCCTCTCCTTTCTCGGTCTAATCAGTGATTTTAAAGTGCTCCAAGACATTATCCTTTGTGAAGAGCACTAGACAAATGCAAGCTGTTGGTGATTCAGACCGGGGTTTAGTTTCTTGACTACTTTAGTTTGTTGCTTACAGTGGAGACTAGGGAACGGCGATTAATCGGTTTTTCGATTAAACCCGATATGATTTTCAGATCGGTATGCCGATATGGTGATTCTAAAAAAACTGTTATATCGAGAGATTCGATTTTAAAAATATACATCGATATATTTTTAATATCGTTCCTGGCAACATATCAATATTGTTGGTATTATCAGTGTAATGCGATCTTTTCCAGCTTACCTTGTCGCCGGCATTGCAACCTCCTAGATCTAGAGCATGGAATGCGCGTACATTCGGTGCGCGCGCACAATTAACGGGCGCGCACATCCGATGCGCATGCACACTATACTGTGTATACTCGACGTGAGTCGTGGCGTCTTAACAAAGTCGCATCGCTGAAAATTGTAGTTTGAAAATTTACCTTTCTCATCCTGGGGAAAAGAAGCCCCGTATGGGACTACTTTGAAAACAATGCAGTCAGTAATGGTGTGTATAGATGTACAGTTTGCAAGGTCTTGGTTAAGACATCTGATTCGAGCACGAGCAACATTAAGCAGCACCACCCCGCCCAGCACGCTGCCCTCAGAGCGAAATTATTGACGACAACAGAACAAAGTGGAACCAGCGCTTCGGAGAAAGCGACAGGTAGTGGGGCCAGTGCAGCTCAAACAATTCCTGCTTTATTTAAGAGGAGAACATTGTACCAGAGAGGGGACAAAAAGTGGCAAAGTATCACGAACGCTGTCACTTTTTGCATAGCAAAGGAGAGCTTGCCAATGGCGAAGGACATTAATTCAGACTTCAGACTACATAAAAATAAGTGGCATTTTGTGGCTGTAAGTGTTATTTTTGTGTGTGAGAGAGTTAGAAGCCAGATTATCACTGCTTCTATGTGTGTCTAGTCAGACACACACAGCAGTGATAATCTGGCTTCTAACTCTAACAGTCAGACTGTCTGTCTCTCTCTTTTCTATTGTAATAGATCTCATTTACACGTGGACATTACATGCTACTTTCAAGCAAGAAATGGAGGAGAATAAATCTCTAGATTTTGCTTTTGGTGTGTGTGTGTTCTATTTTGTGTTTAGAGATGGAGGGAGAGAAGGAGAGGGGGAAAGTTGGGAGAGAAGGAGAGAGGAAGAGAGGAGAGGGAGGGAGAGAATGAGAGGGGGAAAGGAGGGAGAGAAGGAGCGAGGGGAAAGGAGGGAGAGAAGGAGAGAGGCGAGGGAGGGAGGGAGAGAAGGAGAGGGGGAAAGTTGGGAGAGAAGGAGAGAGGAAGAGAGAAGAGGGAGGGAGAGAAGGAGAGGGTGAAAGGAGGGAGAGAAGGAGCGAGGGGAAAGGAGGGAGAGAAGGAGAGAGGGGAGGGAGGGAGAGGGGGAAAGTTGGGAGAGAAGGAGAGAGGAAGAGAGGAGAGGGAGGGAGAGAAGGAGAGGGGGAAAGGAGGGAGAGAAGGAGCGAGGGGAAAGGAGGGAGAGAAGGAGAGAGGGGAGGGAGGGACAGAAGGAGAGAGGGGAGGGAGGGAGGGAGGGAGAGAAGGAGAGAGGGGAGGGAGGGAGAGAAGGAGAGGGGGAAAGGAGGGAGAGGAGACAGGGAGGAGGGAGAGGAGAGAGGGAGAGTGGAGGGGGACGGAGAGAAGGAGAGGGGGGAGGGAGGGAGAGAAGGAGAGGGGGAAAGGAAGGAGAGAAGGAGAGAGGAGAGGAGGGAGAGAAGGAGAGGGGGAGGTAGGGAGCAAACAACATTGTATAATTCAACAGACCTTGACACCAACATTACAAACTTTCTGGACCTAGAGCACGCATTTCGAAATGTGCGTGCACCGCGACTGCGCGCGCATCGTCAGTGTGGACGCACCGTCAATGCGCGCGCACCGCGACTGAGCGCGCACCATAAATGCGCGCGCGCCATCAATGCACGTGCACTTCGAATGCACGCGCATGCGCAGTATAAAAACTCGATAGATCGGTTTAAGCAGGTATGAGCAAACCGATATATCCATATCCGGAAAAATCCCATATCGCCGTTCCCTACGTGGAGACTGACTTCATTCTCGAATGTAGACAATGAATCAGCACTGTATCACTCAATGCCCACACAAGAATCGTACACCGCTACATTGAGCGATTATCTTAATTGTGTGTCCGTTTCGAAAGAGATCACTGTGTGGTGATCAGGAGAGGGAAGGCTGATTTTCCCTTATTTAGTTTAAGGGGCAATAAGGCTGATAGTTTGCCCACGTAACCTGTAGTTTTTAGGTCAGCTAACTGACAGACTAACAGACGAGTGTTTGACCCGTGAGTCCTTCCTAATGTGTCTTAGCATAACAACAATTTCAATTTATACAGGTCCCTTCAAGCACTTGAAATGTAAAACACCATATGTAGCTAAGTTTGCTATCGCCTGAAATTATAATTGTAACAAATTTATTGAGTAGATCCCTTCTCCCCCCCAGGTGCTCAAATATAAAAGCAAACAAATTTACTCTGCAGGCTTAAAACATTAATTTAGTTTTGACATTCAAGTGAAATAATAACAACTACTTGCATTTATATAGCACCCTCCATGCTGGGCAGCGTCTCAGAGCACTTCAAAAGGCGGAGCCAGGGGGAGGGGAAGGTGACAGTAAAGGCAAGGCGGGCAAAGAGAAAGGTCTTCAAGCACGACCTGAAGATGGGAAAGGAGAGGCTGAGGCAAAGGGATTGAGGGAGGGAGTTCCAAAGGTTTGGGCGTAGTGCCTGAAAGTACGGCCGCCGATGGTGGAGCGGAGGATTTGGGGGACAAGGAGGAGGCCGGTCCCAGAAGAGCGGGTACTGCTGTGAGGAGGTTAGAGAGGTAGGGAGGTAGGGGAGTGCAGAAGAATGGTGAGATTTAAACACAAAAGTGAGGACATTATCGGTGGAGATTTCGTATATTGCTCAAAATGTATTAGCTGGTGCCTTTATTTATTTTTCAGATGTATGAACAACCTCTGTTTTTTACAGCATACAAGTGTGAAAACTGGCAGTTGAATACTGTGGCTCTTCGGACAAACCGCGCCTCGCACACATGGTGTAGATCTCCAGGTAAGCGAAATCTCTTTGTGTTTCGATCTATGTGGACTGAATAGATAAGGACATCTGCAGACTAGCAGCTTGCAATAAATGACTCAACGAGTTCTTGATCCCATCACATCCCTGTGAAGGGAGTACGAGCCTAGCCTCGAGGAAGTGACGGAAAACAGAAAGTGAAGTTCTGACTGTGGATGCGGCACTTTCACATCGTATTGTGGAGTCGCGGTGTCAACTTTCTTGCCAGCCTCTTGACCAGCGATTAGGAATCGGTGAACAAGCTGACCAATGTCAGCAGCAGCTTCTCGTGTATTTAATGTTGTGCACAGCTTGTACATTGCTTCAGGCTGTCAGGAAGCTTATTCTGATGGATAGCTACGACCACTATAAACTGAGAAAATAGATTCCAGATTCTGCCAGCTTGGATCCCCCTCTGATCTCGTAACTCGGTCCAATCCTTAGAGAAATAGCTAAGATCTTTATCAGTCAACTCCAAAGTTCAAGTATTTCGCGTTTTGTTCAAAGTTGAAGTAGTCTTGATGTTAAACTCTGCGGCATATGACTGCAAAAAAAGCAGTAACTTGTTTTTGCTGAAAGTCTATATCGTGCTGCCTCTCCTGTAGCGCTGATGTCCTGGGCCCACACCGATAAAGTGCGGCTCACCTGAATTCTGTTGTTGACCATGATAATAATAATCCTTGCATTTGATATGGCGCTTTTCACATCTTATCGACGTCTCAAAGCGCTTCACAGAATATACTGTAAAGTTGAATTGACTGTATATTTGTGGGCGAAATACGGCAGCCAATTGCGCACATCAGTGTCCCACAAACAGTCGTGGATTGAAATGACCAATTTTATTATTGTGTTTTTTTTAGGTAGGGTCCGTCGATATGGAAATTTTCCGATTAAATATATCGATGGGCTCATATCGAGATATACCGAAATATCGATATTTTCGGGTTTCCCCCCCCCCCCCGTCTCTCTCACCCCCCCTAGCCGTCTTTCTCCCCCCAGCCGTCTCTCTCCCCATCTCCTCCCCCCCCCAGCCATCTCTCTCCCCACCCCAGCCGTCTCTCTCCCCCTCTCCCCCCCCCCAGCCATCTTTCTCCCCCCCCCCCCAGCCATCTCTCTCCCCCTCCCCCCAGCCGTCTCTGTCCCCCTCTCCCCCCCCCAGCCGTCTCTCTCCCCCTCTCCCCCCCCCCCCAGCCGTCTCTCTCCCCTTCCCCCCAGCCGTCTCTCTCCCCCTCCCCTCAGCCATATATCTCCCCCTCACCCCCACGCAGCAGTCTCTCTCCCCCTCACCACCCCCCCAGCCGTCTCTCTCACCTCCCCCAGCCCTTGCATACCTGTATATTGTATTCGAGGACTGTGAATACAATATGGCGGCTTTGCACCTCGGTCTGTGCATTGTGTATAGAGATGAGCATTCTGGGTCTTGTAGTTCAGTGTGCTCGCATCCCGATTTTTTACCTCGATATATCGTTTTTTCGATATATCGATATTTTTTAAATGTCTATATCGGCATATCGATATGAAAATTATATCGGGTTTTAGCGATATATCGATATATCGCCGGACCCTATTATTAGGCGTGTGGAGTAAGGAAACTTGCCCAAGGTTTCGCCCTGATTTGCTTGGATTTGAACACAGGTCTCACGCTTGTAAGGCGAGTGCTCTAACCACTGAGCTACAGGACAAGCCGGCATCCCACACTAAAAATTTTGCCACAAACATAATTTCCTGCACTATGGGCAGGTAGCATTGCCAATATTATTTCTTGAAGGAAATGATTCAGTGAGGCTTGTTGTGCACTATTCTCAGCAGTAACCTAGAGACCAAGCAGTCAGCTGTCTTTTAACAGCCCATTATTGTCACACAGTACAAAAGGCACAAAGCGAAAACCTTGTTAAAGCGTTTTTATGGCATTTTTAAAATTCTCGTTATCACTAAAATTGACAAATTATCAGAATGGGTTGACGTATTTACGTCTTTTGTAAGTCTTCTTGTCTTGCATGTGTGATGGCGAAATCTTTATCTATACTCAGGCTCAAAACCCAACATTTTTTTTATGGAGACAATTCTTGAACACATGGCCAAGGCTCTGTCAATGGACCCAATTATAGTGAAGCAGAGGAACCTGTATGCACAAGGAGACATCACACCCTTGGGCTTCTCTCTGCCCTATTGCAGTATTCAGGAGCTCTATTCATGTGAGTACTGGACACTCCCTAAGACATTCTGATTTAGTGAATGCCAGAATGTAGGAGTCTTAGATATGATGCATTCGTTGCAAATTCCAGTTTGTAATTCAGGCTTTTGAGAATCAAAATTTTTGTACCAACAAAAAAGCTGAAAAAGATTTAAAATGTACTCAGAGTCCAACGGGTTAACAGGTCACTCAGCAACAGGAAACAACAGCCACAAATATTTATATAGCACCATTCAAGTTGGGAGGACATCCCAAGGCACTGGACATTGAGGGGTGGGGGCTGGAATCAAGAAGGGTCAGGGGCAAAGTGGGTGGAGATGGGAGGATGACCAAAGTTATAGTCAAAGCGGAGGGTTTGAGACGGACCTTGAAAGAGATGAAGTGATGGAGTTCCGGAGGATGGGGCAAGAAAAGCTGAAGGCCCAATCGCCGATGGTGGGGTGGGTGGGAGCATGGAGCAGGCTGATGTCCACCGAGCAGAGGGAGAAGGCAGATTGGTGAGGTTTGCACTCTGCAATGTTAGAGGAGAAATAACTGAGACAAATGGGTTCTAAGAGACCATTCCAGAGAACTGTACACCTAGATTTCATTATTCATCAATGCAGTCTGCACAATGTTTGAACTCTTTTATATACTTCATTTATATAGTCATTGTTTTGTTTGGGAGTATTAACTGTGTTTTGCTAATGTTACTCTCTTCAGCTCAGTTGGCAAAGGTGGACGTGGAAGGTCGTAAGCAAGCAATTAACCAGTTTAATGCTGAAAATCGTTGGAAGAAGAAAGGATTAGGAGTTGTTCCTCTGAAGCATGCCTTATACTGGAGCTTTGGACACTTCCTCTGTGAGTTCTATGAGGAAGCACAATGCGGTATAGCTGCTTTACAGTGAATCCTAGGAATGCTCATGAGGGGAGGATAGAGATATAATTATGTGAAGACGAATGTTTTCAATGGCTCTATAGAACATGCTGTTTAATGGACATATTGTGTCAGGCAGCTGTGTGATCTAAGGCATTTTCATAGCCATCCTACTTTCCTGACACTCTTTGTATCTTTTCTGTATTTCAATAGTGAAATAGCTGCTCCATAGGGGTGATAAATTCCTGCCATTTTTAACGAAGCTCCAATAGGTGGTCCTGGCTGTCTCAGTAGCGGAAAGCTTATTGACACTGTGCTCTCAATGTGATTTTAGCTAGAAAATCTCCAAGGTGTACCCCAACAAGAACAAGTAGCATTTAATATATTTCGCGTATAGTCTCTCCCAAAGTACTTCACAAAGACAACACTGGACAGCAAGTAAACGCTGAACATGTCTTACGTATGCTGGGAGCGCCACCTGTCTGCAGAATGAACTAATCCAGATGTGGTGGTCAGAAAGCACTGAGCAGTTGGTTATACCACCAGCTGGTGGTGAGCCCACTAATGATGAAAATATTTGTGTTTGATCCTGCTGCCGATTGAATATTTAACGTGTGGAACACAGTAGTGTCAGAGTTGTACAGCTGGCTAGGTTTTCAAAAACTTACCTGCAGAAAAAGTGCAAACTCTGGGGTCTCCAAACCTTGGCTCTCGTCAACTTTCGGAATGAGGTACCTTTCGGAATGAGGTAAACTACAACAACAAAATTACATTTTATAACGCCTTTCACGTCGGACAATTTGTGTGTCGCACGGCGAGAGGGCAAGTTCTATCCCAGGCAAAAGAAAATTTCCATTTGTTGGTTGCATGCACATGTGGAACTCTCAGTCCGGTTTGGATACTCTTAAGCTTGGTTTGCGTATGTGTTAGACAGGTTGTCCGAAATTCTGAAGAATCCTGTTGGAAATCCTCACACATTGTTTGCTGCAGTGTTTTACTTGTGTCGGGAGCACCACCTGTCTGCAAAATGAAGTAATCCAGACATGGTGGTGAATGAAATATATGGGTTTGATCCAGCTGATGGTTGAATATTTACCATGTGGGGCATAGTATAGTCAGAGATATACAGCTGGGCTCTATATCCTTATCCCGAGAGGCAACAAAAGGTGTTGTAAGGTGACTTTAACGGTGTCAGTCAGATATAACTGGATCAAGTCTTCATGGCAATGCCAGCCTTAGCAGTTCATAAGATCCACTGTCTCACTGGGCTTTCCTGAATACGCTTTAAACGCATCACTTTACATCATGCTAGTAACCATTGCATCTTCACCTGTCCTCCAATGTCTCCAATATATATTTCTCCCACAAAAAACACTCACTGCACTTTACACTTTATCCTGTGAAGGGATTCGAAACATCCCACTGACATGAAAGGCGCTATACCAAATCAGGGATTATTATTACTGTATTTTTAGATAACAATATAATTACTTGTAACTTTGCCTATTATATAAAGGCATTATCTATATAATGTATATACACAGCAATCTCAACTTGAATTTATATAAGGTTCTTCACTTGGATAACGTCTCGGAGTGCTTCACAGGCACAGGGTTGGACGCTGAGGAAGGGGGAGAGGGAGATAGTCATGCATGAGTTCAAAGAGGTAGGATTTGAAGTGGAACTTGAAGACAGAAAGAGGTATGACAAATAGTTCATTTTGTGCTTATCATTTCTAACAGTAATTTATTCATTTCAGGCACGGTTTCAATATTTGCCTCTGATGCAACGCTTATCATATCGCACGGTGGAATTGAGTCTGGTCAAGGCCTCAATACCAAGGTAAGCTACAGCATTTGTCAAATAATTCATTCACTTTTTTTTATTTGTTTCGCACCCCGTTTTCTATCATTGTACCACTTTTGCCAGTTTACCTTTTTCCTTTCAACTGCAATCTCTTGTTCTCATGTCACAAAAGTGGGCCACATGGGAAAATCCCATTCACCATTGCTCAGTAGTTGTCAGCTTGGCTCACTGGCTCAGTAGGGTTCAAGCTTCACTTTGAGTTTGTGAGCCTCATAACATTCCAGTGCAGTTGTGGTCAGGTCCTATCCTTCAGACGACATGCTATCCCTGTGCCTTTCAGGAGATATTAAAGTTTGCATTGTTTGAAAAGAGAAATAACTTTCTTCTAGGGCTCTAACCAAGACTTATCCAAATAAATTTGCATTTCTTAGCTGTTTGCGGAGATTGCTATGCACTAATTGCTACCGTGTTCACTCCAAGTACACAGTCAACAACAACAACTTCGATTTATATAGCGTCCTCCACGCCGGATGGCATCTCAGAGCGCTTCACAATAATGGATCCCGGGGCAAGCCAGGGGCAGAGGGAGAAAGGCGCAGTCGAAGAGAAAGGTCTTTAGCTGAGACCTGAAACTGGGAAGAGGAGGAGAGGCAAAGGGAGTGAGGAAGGGAGTTCCAGAACGGGGCGTAGTGGCTGAAGGCACGGCCGTCCATGGTGGAGAGGAGGATTCAGGGGACAAAGAGGAGGCTAGACCCAGAGGAGCGAAGGCAACAGATCCTTGTTTGAGGAGAAAGGAAGTCGGAGAGGTAGGGGGGTGCAGAGGAGTGGAGGGATTTGAAAACAAGGATGAGGATCTTGAAATCGATCCTCTCCGGGACAGGAAGCCAGTGAAGTCTGGCAAGGACTGGGGTAATGGGGGAACGAAGTTTGTTGCAGGAGAGAATGCAGGCGGCAGAGATTTTAATGTTGGATTTGATGGATTGTGGTGGAGGAGAGACCAGGAGACCGGCATTGGAAGAGTCCAGCCAAGAGGTGACAAAGGCATGGACCAGGATTTCAGAGGCTTTTGGGGCGAGATATTGCCGAAGATGGGCCATCCGTTGGAGGTGGAAAAAAGCGGTGCTGGTGAGGATGTGGGGGAGGAAGGACAGTTGGGGGTTGAACCTGACGTCTAGGTTGCGCACGAGTTCGGAGAGTTTTAGGGGCAGACTGGGAAGGTGGAGAAGGTGAGAGCCGTGCAATTGAAGACGTTGACGAGAGCCAAAGAATATGGCTTCCGTCTTGTCAACATTCAGCTGCAGGAGTTCGCGCTCATCCAGCTCCTGATGTCTGACAGGCAGGCTGACAGAACATCAGGGGACTGGGGGTCGCAAAGTGACCCCCAGGAGAAATAGAGTTGGGCGTCATCAGCATACATGTGGAAGTGTGCCCCATGTCAGCGGATGACGTCCCCAAGAGGGAGCATATAGATGAGGAAGAGGAGGAGACCAAGGATGGATCCTTGGGGTATCACGCAGGTAATTGGGTGAGAGCGGGAAGAAAAACTGTTTGTGGAGATGTACTGCTGGCAGTTTGTGAGGTAGGACTCAAACCAGGCAAGTGCAGTCCCAATGAAATGAGTGACGGAGGACAGGCAGTGGAGGAGGATGGCGACTGTGTTGAACGCAGCGGACAGGTCCAGGAGGATAAGGAGGCAGAGGGAGCCTTGGTCACAGATAGAGAGGACATTGTTTGTGACTTTCACAAGACTTTCTCTGTACTATGGGCAGAGTGGAAACCGGATTGGAAGGGTTCGAAAATGGAGTGGGAGGAGAGGTGGGCGCGGAGTTGGTTGGCAACAGTCACTGCTCTTTACAGGGTGAAAACTTGGTCAGCTTTCCTTATTCCACACTCTTGATGATCATCCCTCAAGAAAAAAATACCCCCAATAAATGCGGTCACTTCAATCCATGACTGTTTGTGGGACACTGCTGTGCGCAATTGGCTGCTGCGTTTTGCCCACAGATATACAGTCAATTCATTTTACAGTATATTCTGTGAAGACGTATACAAAGCATGATAATGTGGTTTATCAAATGCAAGGATTATTATTTTTATTACAATATATTCCTGTGAAGTCCTTTGAAACCTTTGGACTACATGTTAAGGTGCTGTATCAAATGCATTGATTACTATCATTGAGACATTTGCTATGTCGATAGCTTAACTGGTCCACAATTGTATGAAAGCAACTTGCCCAAGGTTTCACCCTGACTTTCCTGGATTCGAACATAGGTCTCACACTCTCACTGTACCTCATACCTTGGCGGTTTTGGCAACTAGTTTAATTAGAAACCGGACTGGAAGCAGGTGTGAAGTGTGATGATGATACAGATTAGAAACTGGATCAAGAAATGGCAATTAAACAAAAAATTCTCATTTTTTTCAAGGCATTTTGTGTCTTTTTTCTCTTCTGGTGAGATGCAACTCCACGCGCCCCTCTGATACATTTCTTTACAGTATGTGTGAGCCTTGACTGTGAGTGTTGGCTGGCTATGTGATGGCAACCGGCATCAAACTCCCACAAAGCTCCAGCAGGGGTCTCGAGATAGTGATCAAGAATGGGAAGAACTGGCTGATTTTCCCTGTTCTAACTCAGAGATGCTAGGGACAATTTTAGTGCCCCAACTGCTTCCCTAGCAGAGATCAGTTTACTGAATACAGATTCAGCTCATTAATAATAATCCTTGCATTTGATATTGCACCTTCTCACATTGGTGAGATGTCTCAAAGTTCTCCACACAATAAATTGTAAAGTATTATAAAAAATATTGACTGTAACCACAAACATTCGTGAATTGAGTGACCAAATTATTATTTGGGGGGGAGGGATTATTACCCACCGAAAGCGATCCACCAATCGACTTACAACCGGGTTCCTACTTACTGCTAGATAAACAGAGGTGTGTGGAGTAACTTATAGGATAGGAAATGCCAACATCAATGGATCAGAAAGCAACATTGGTTTGAATGCTTGACCACCACAAGCCAGTTATCCCTGTGCGAACATATCTGACATCTCAACGACAACAACAATAACAACATCTTTTTTAAACACCAAAAAGCCATGAGGATCGTGGTCGTGCAAATCTCTGGTCTATATTGTGTGGAAATTATTTTAGCCACTGGAACAATAACCAAATTATATTTATAGAGCGCCCTTCACTTTGGGAGCACGTCCCACTAGGTTAATCATCCATTCTTATGATGTCAAAGATGCAAAGGTACATCAAAGGTACATGCCAAAGATGTTTTGTTCACAAAATACACAGTCAAACCACTTTACTGTGTATCCTGCGAAGTGCATTGAGATGTCTCAACGATGTGATGAAACACTATATCAAATGAAAGTATTACAGAATTGATATTGATTTCTGATGAATTACAGTACATTATTAAACAAGTCTAAATACAGTCAAAGCCCGTTTATCCGGCACCCGCGGGACCTGGACAATACCGGTTAAAGCACCTGCCGGATATTCGGGTGGCCCGAGGCCGAAAACCCACCCCAAAACAATTTAAGTTATTTTAACACACACCATACACACCAGACTAAATAATAACAGATAATAACAGAATATTGTATTGGTACTTATTGTTAAAACTACTCTCTCGCGCTTCTCATCTTTACTGATTGAAGGTTTATAGTCCAGTGATTCTTTTTAAATGGAGGACGCCAAGCGGGTGAAAAAAATGGCAGCGCGACTTTAAAGCCTTACTAGCAGCAAGCCAATAACCCTAGACTCTACCAGCGGTAAGCCGATAACCCTAGACTCTACTAGCAGCAAACCAAAATACTGCATCTGCGTGACAATTACTTACAAATGCTCCACCGCTATTGTTCCGGATAAGTTCAGATTTATCGAATGGGGACTTTTTTGGGGGCGTGCTGGTTATACGGAAGTGCCGGTTCATCGAGTCACGGATAAACGGGCTTCTACTGTAATTGGGACCTTATAAATTGTGGTCAGTATTGTATTATATTTTACCTTTTCTACTTTATTGCTAAATTGTACTCTTTCGTTTAATTTGTGTGTTTCTATTTCCTTTTGTGTATCAGGTTGCTCAAGTGTGTGCCTATTCACTAGGAATTCCTATTGATTACATCTCCATTAAGACAACCACCACTCGGGACAGCCCCAATTCAGCTCCAACTGGTGGCAGCATTACCAGTGAACTGAACTGTATGGTAAGATTTGGGATACTCTCATTAACTATTCATCAAAAATGTTCCTGGTAACATTTTACAGCCGAATCAAAAAAAGATACTTGCATTTTTACATTGTCAGGAAAATAGTAAAGCAAGAAACAGGAGGATATTCAACCCGTCGAGTCTGTTCTGCCAGTTTAATAGATCTTGGCGGACATTTTAATCCTGATGCCATGCCTTTCTGCTATGTCCCTTAATACTTTATGTCACTTACACATAGAAATTTCCGTGTGTCTAGAATGAAATGCACATTCTCTCCCTGGAGGGACATACCCTGTTTATCTAATTCCGGAGAGTATTGTGTGTAGCTCAGTGGTTAGAGCAGTTGCCTCGCAAGCGAGAGACCTGGGTTTGATTCCCAACAGGGAGAAATGTTGGGCATATTTCCTTGCTCCACACTTCTGTTCACCCAGCGGTAAGTAGGAAAACTGTTGTTAGTCAATTGGTGGATCGCTTTTCCAGAGATAATAATCCCTCAAGAAAAAGAAAAACTATTATTTGGTCACCCAATCCACCACTGTTTATGGGTCACTGCTGTGTACAATTGGCTGCCGCGTTTCTCCCCCCATAAAATATACAGCCAATTCATCGTATAATATATTTTGTGAAGCGCTTTGAGATATCTAGAAAGTGTGAAAAATTTTATATTGTATGCTACGATTATTATTTATATTGTTATATTCATTAGCTTTCATATAGCTTTGTTATATTCATTAGCATCTGGAAATTTAGCCACTGTGCTTGTGACTCCTAGCTCCAGGTCATTTATGAAGATGTTAAATAGAAGAGGTCCCAAAACAGACACCTGTAGAACTTCACTGGTAACATTCTCCCAGCCTGACGACATTCCCTGTACCACCATCTTCTAGGTTCTATGGGTCAACCAATTACGCATCTATTGCCAGATACTTCCTCTGATTCCCACTTTCTTTATTTTCAGTACTAACCTTACTGGAATCAAGTTATACACAACATCACTGCCTTACTCTTGTCAAGCTCCTTTGTCACATAGTCAAAGAAAACCAGTAAATTAGTTTAGCAGGATCTCCCCTTCATAAACCCATAGTGGCTATCTTTTATCATTTTATTACTGGCCAGATCCTCCAACATCTTATTTTTAATAAGAGTTTCTGTAACTTTACCCACCATGGATGTCAAACTCACTGATCTGTAGTTTCCTGGGTCACTTTTGTTACATTTAAAAAAAAATAGAAGTAGCATCTGCCTTTCTCCAGTCCTCCGGCAACCCTACAGTATCCAGTGATATATATTTTTATATATATTATATATATTATTTTTTAATATATATTATCCAGTAGTATAGTGTCACAGCTTGCCTCTGCAACCCCACTGAGTTCTTTTTCCAGATCCAATAAATTTCCCATCTCCTCTTTAGTAAACACTGAGGCGAAAAACGTATTTAATACTTCTGCAGATTGTGTAGTGTCATTTGCCACTCAATCCCATCATTATTCCATCTTATTCCATCCCTTGTTTTTCTTTGTTAGTTAATGTAACAGAATGTTTTATTGTTATCTTTCACATCTGTTGCCACGTTCAGTTAAAAATATTTTCTTTGCCATTCTGATACCGTTCTTACAATCCTAGCGTGCTTTCTGGTAATGAGTATTCCTTCCCCTGTGCCATTTTCCCTCATAGCCTTTTTTTCCTCATTATGAGTTGTTTTGTGGATCTGTCCAGCCAGGCAGGAATGCCTTTCAGCTTCGTATTAATCCGTTGCATTCCGAATAGCCTCATTGAATGAGCTCCATATTTCCTCTGCTCCCTTGGCCATGTTGACACTTGCCAACAACAACGGCTCTGATAAAACTTCTCAATCGCATAAAATTGATTTTCTTAAATTTTGGCAAATTTGTTTTTGTTTAAATAACCTCACCTTTCCGTGTAATACCAAATGTGATAATGCTCACTTTTGCTCAATCTCTCACCCACCTTTATGTTGGAGATTTGATCTTCCCCGTTACTCATAACCAAATCCAAAATGTTATTTCCCCTTGTTGGCTCCTTGACAAACTGAATCATAAAACGCTCCTCATTTAACTCTAGATATTCCTTCCCTATCTTACCAATAGACTGCTTCTGGTCAGCATCTGCACATCTAAAGGATTAGCAAAACCCTCCTTCATATTTGAACACTGCCTCTTTGAGAGATGGTGTATTTGCTCTGAGTAAAGATTTGTAAATCTGGCATCCTTGCAGGGAGTGCTGCACTGCTGTGAGACGCTAAAGGAGCGCATGAAGCCAGTGAAGGATAAACTTCCAGCAGATACATCTTGGAAGGATCTTGTTACGGCCTGTTTTAATGCCAAAGTGAATTTAACTGCTCAAGACTGGTGAGTAGGGTCCGTCGATATGGAAATTTTCCGATTAAATATATCGATTGGCTCATATCGAGATATACCGAAATATCGATATTTTCGGGTTTTTCGTGCTGTGCATGCGTGCGCGGCGCGTGCAATCGGAGTGCGCGCGCGTTCGGAGTGCGCGCGCGTTCAGAGTGCGCGCGCATTCCGGGTGTGCACGCATTCGGGGCCTATCTCCTCAGGAGGTAAATATTTTTCTCTCTCTGTGTCTTTCACTCTCTCCATCTCTGTGTTTTTCTGTCTGTGTGTCTCTGTGTCTCTCTCCTCTCTCACATTCCCCCCATCTCTATCTATCTGTATATTATCACATCCACCCTGTCTCTCCCTCCCCTTGCCCCCGCCATCCCTCTCTCGCACCCCCCACCTCCGTCGTCTCTCTCCCCCAGCACCCCCACAGCCGTCTCTCTCCCCTTCCCCCCAGCCGTCTCTCTCCCCCTCTCCTCCCCCCCCAGGCGTCTCTCTCCCCCTCCCCCCAGCCGTCTCTCTCCCCCTCTCCCCCTCTCCCCCCCCCAGCCATCTCTCTCCCCCTCCCCCCAGCCGTCTCTCTCCCCCTCCCCCCAGCCGTCTCTCTCCCCCTCTCCCCAGCCGTCTCTCTCCCCCTCCCCCCAGCCGTCTCTCTCCCCCTCCCCTGAGCCGTCTCTCTCCCCCTCCCCCCAGCCATCTCTCTCCCCCTCCCCCCAGCCGTCTCTCTCACCCCCCCAGCCATCTCTCTCCCCCTCCCCCCAGCCGTCTTTCTCACCCCCCAGCCATCTCTCTCCCCCTCTCCCCTTCCAGCCGCATCTCTCCCCCCACCCCAGCCGTCTCTCTCCCCCTCTCCCCCTCCCCCCAGCCGTCTCTCTCCCCCTCACACCCCCCACCCCAGCCGTCTCTCCCCCCCCCCCCCCCACCCCTTGCATACCTGTATACTGTATTCGAGGACTATGAATACAATATGGCGGCTTTGCACCTCGGTCTGTGCATTGTGTATAGAGATGAGCGTTCTGGGTCTTGTAGTGCAGTGTGCGCGCATTCCGATTTTTTACCTCGATATATCGATTTTTCAATATATCGATATTTTTTAAATGTCTATACCGGCGTATCGATATGAAAATTATATCGGGTTTTAGCGACATATCGATATATCGCCGTTCCCTACTGGTGAGTATTTACATGGATGATTTAATCATGACTAATAAAGAGTGAGATTTGTTTTATTTTAATTGGTGTAAGGTGTGCTGCTTTTAAAAGCAAGCAACGTTTTGTGGGTAGATTGTGAAGGATTATTGCCAGATTCCTTAGCAGACTGTGCCATTTCAAGTCCACTGTTTTGGGTAGTCATTGGTGTTAGAAGGGATGGGGTGAATTTATATCAGCTGGAGTGTCAATGGGACCATTACAATTTATGTAAGAAACCATAACACAGGAGGGATGGAATTTCCTGAGTTCTCAGCCACATAAACCCCTGAAGGCAGCGCTTGCCAGGATGGTCAGACTGACTCAATGTGACATCATCAGTATGTGTGAGGATCCTAGGCTCAGACTGGAACGTGCTCCTGGCTCCTGCGATTATTGGAGATCTGATCAAGCCAATCTTACTTTTTATGTAAACAGTAACTACTGACTGAGATGTTCACCTGCAAAGGAATTGCTAAAGGAATTATCGGCAAAAGTTCAGATTTAATTCCAAAGACCTGGTACTTCAGGCTCCAGCTTGGGATTCAATCAAACCAAAATCTGTCCTGTACTCCTCTCCACTCACTATCTATTGGAGATAATTTGCATCACTGTCGTCTGATGTGAGGTGGTAAAAGTGGGAATATGGGTGTTCCTTTCGATGGACAGTCAACATATATAACTTGCATTATAGCACTCTGTAGCTATCACTCTACACTCTATAGCACCCTTCAAACAAGACAGGGTCTCAGAATGCTAGACAGACATTATCCTCCCTACACTGAAGATGAGCTACATTGTTTTCAACGTTGTAAATAATATTGATAGCTTTATCATTGTGCAAAGGCTTTTGAGTGGTTCTTTTAAGTAACGATGTGTCGCTTATATAGGGTATGGCCAAACGAAAAACCTGACCATGGCCCTCAGTATAACTCGTATGGAGTGACTGTGGCAGAGGCTGAACTCGACGTCCTCACTGGAGAGAACCAAATTGTCCAAGTGGATATCCTATTTGACTGTGGGGAAAGGTAAGTAATAATAATAATCCTTGCATTTGATATAGCGTTTTTCACATCTTCTAGACATCTCAAAGCGCTTCACAGAATATATTGTAAAGTGAATTGACTGTATATATGTGGGCGAAACGTGGTAGCTAATTGCACAGTGTCCCACAAACAGTTGTGGATTAAATGACTAATTTATCATAGTTTTTTTGTTTGGGATTATTATTGGGTGTGTGGAGTAAGGAAACTTGCCCAAGTTTTCACCTTGCCTGCAAGAGAAAGAATAGTTGATATGTGTCAATGTATTGGTACAAATTAGGTTGCAGGTGACGTCCATTATTCGTTTAGAATTCTCATTAATTATCAAAAATGAGTGAATAATTAGTGAAACCTTCAGCAAGTATCCTTACTCTATATGCCTAATAATAATCCCTCAAAAAAATTGGTCATTTCAATCCACAACTGTTTGTGGGACACTACTGTGCGCAATTGGCTGTCGTATTTCGCCAATTCACTTTACAATATGTTCTGTGAAGTGCCTTGAGACTTCTAGAAGATGTGATAAGGCACTATATCAAATTCAAGTATTATCATTTTTATTACATTCTTTGTGTATGCATTATTTTTTTTAAATGTACGTATAATTTTGGGTTAGGCCATTAGGGTTAGGTCAGTGGTTAGAACGCTTGCCTCGCAAGTGAGACTATATTCAATTTCTGAAGCACAAATATTCTTGAAACAGAGGCGTGTGGTGTAAGGAAACTTGCCCAAAGTTTCGCCCTGCCTGGGAATGGATCCCAGGTCCTCACTTGTGAGGCGACTGCTCCAACCACTGAGCTACAGGACTCCATATATACATAGACATATATATATAATAACCATACAACAAAAGCTACAGGATTCCGCTAAGTTGATGACTTTATCCAAGCATGTTCTGAAGAAGTAATGGTGGAGTGAAAGTGACAGTGTGCGTCAAAGACAGATCTTGATTTCTGTGTGAGTAATGATTGGGGTTTGTGTGACCTCCTACTATGGGATTAGCATCTTATCTTGTACTAAATGAGTAAAGAATAATACATCTCTTCTCCTGACCTGCAGTATGAACCCTGACATTGATATTGGACAAGTAGAGGGAGCCTTCATCATGGGAATGGGCTACTGGCTGACTGAGAAAATGGTCTACGACCCCAAGACTGGGGCTGTGCTGAATCCAGGGACATGGGAATACAAACCACCCTTCAGCAAAGTAAGTTTACAATATTTGTACCGGGAAGAATATTTGGGGTGTAGTTTAGAAGTCTTTGAAACAAAAAATATATTTTTGATTTGTTGATATAAGTTTGGGTCAACTTGGCTCAGTTGGTAACACTCTCACCTCGGAATTGGAAGATTACAGGTTCAAACCCCATGTCGGGACTTGGAACCATATAGTCTATATTGACACTCTCAACACAGTGCTGGGGATACTCTGCTCTATCAAAAATGCTGTCCTTCAGATGAGACATTAAACCAAGTCTGCCTCTTCAGGTGGACATTCAAGATTCCATGACACTATTTGAAAAATGAATGGAGTTTATTCCAGTCTCCTGGCCAACAATCTCCCAAATAAAATTGGTTACCAACCTGTCTGCTCCCTCCGCTCAGCAGGCTGTGGCCTGATGCACGCCACCCGCCCAGCCCACCCCACCCCACCAACAGTGGTTGGGCCTTCAGCCTGTCTGCCCACACCCTTTGGAACTCCATCTCATATTCCCTTCACATCACTCCCTCCCTTGCTGCCTTCAAGGCACGTCTCAAGACGTTCATCTTCACCGTGCCTTCGGCCACTCTTCTACCCCTACCTTCCCTGCCCTCCACTCCACTCCTCCTTCAGGGCTGTTTGTGGAACATTGCTCAAAGCAAATTGGCTGCCATAGTCATTGACAAAATACACACAGTCGCACCATTTTACAGTAAGTCATTTGAAGTGTTTTGAGATGTGTCTGATGTAATAAGGCACTATATCAAATGCAAGGATTATTATTATAAGATTCTTATAGTGACTAAACTTTTGGTGATGGGAACAAGTGCTACTAACTACTGGAACATTGCCCGACCGTGGATTTAGTGTACGTCAAAAGCAAAGTAATTGTGATCTATGCTGTAACTTCTTGTGTTCTGGAATAACAGAGAAAAAATTCAATTCAGATGACGTGGAGAATTCTCAGTTGCCTTTTTGATGTTCCTGAGTTGACTGGTTACTTGTTCAAGTGGGAAGTACATTTATTAAGCCAGATTGACATTTAAAATAACAAGGCTTGTAACATTAATGTCAGACAGATAGAAAATACCTCACTCGGAATTTGTGTTGTGTAAATGGAACTTTCAGAAAATTTTGTGTGTTTTGTATGTGTGTGTGTTTTGTCTGTCAGGATATACCTATCAGATTTAACATAGAGCTTCTTAATGATGCTCCCAACGCACTGGGTGTTCTCCGCTCCAAGGCATCTGGCGAGCCTCCCCAGTGCATGTCGTGTTCAACCTTATTCGCTGTGAAACGTGCCATTGAGGCAGCCCGTGAGGATGTTGGGGACAAGTCCTATTTTCCACTACGTGAGTATGCTCCGGGCCTCAGGACGCTACCCCTCAAGAAGGGCATTGTAGAAATGCAAGTTGTTGTTGTTGTGCTCAGTGGAAACACAAACAATTCTTGATAAACATTCAGGTAATTCTTGACTAGGATGTTAAATAGGCTTGGTTAAATTGCCCTTAAATTATGAGACAAGATATCGTAGCGATGAAATGTGGCTGTTGCTCTGCACAGCAAATGGATAATCCTTAAACCACACCTAGATTTGAAACCACTTAGCCGAGCTTCATCACTGAAATTATTATTGGTGCAGAAAATATACAGTATAAACTTTCAAACTTTTTCTCCAGTTTGTAGAACTCCTTAATATGTAGTGGGAGTTTTAAACGCAATAATGTCCAGTGGGGCTTGTACTTTTGTCCTTTTAAAGCTTTGCCGTAGACAGTGAACGAGTCAAGAGGAAGTTATTGAATAAAGTCTTTCACAATCCGTGAGAATGATGGACAAGAGCATATGAATAAGAAACATTCTTTATGTGCTTGCATCACTGAGTGTTGCATTATATGTAAATGTTTGGTATTTGTGTTTTTTAATTTCCCTGAGTTCATTATTTTTGTCATCGTGTTCATGATTAGCATAAGCAATAGGATCAGGATTGGGAGAATGCTGGTATATAGTGTAGTTATATATATATTTCACTGCCCATTATAAAGACCTATATTGTGGAGTCCTGTACCTCAGTGGTTAGAGTACTCAACCTTGCAGTCGAGAGAGCTGGATTTGATTCCCGGCAGGGCGAAACCTTAGGTTTCCTTACTCCATATGCCTGATAATAATCTCTCAAGGAAATAAATAAAATAACAATTTGGTAACTTAATCCACGACTGTTTGTGGATTGAGTGATTACTGCTGTGCGCAATTGGCTGGTGTTTCTCCCACAAATATACAACTAATTCATTTTACAGAATATTCCTTGAAGCGCTTTGAGACGTCTGGAAGATGTGAACGCACTATATCAAATACAAGGAATATTATTGTTATTCACTTATTCTAGAAACACCTCATCCATTTATACTAAAAAGAGACTTATCTTGGCCGAAGGAACGCAGAAAGTCAGCAGCAGAGATTAAAATAGAACAAGGGAAATGATTCCTGTCCAAGTAATATTTTTTTTTACTAACCTTGTGAAGCGGGAGGTACAATATTTGCAATTAATTCAATTCTGCGGTTTTAGTGTTGACCTTGAATTAATTTTGGTCACTGATATTTCCTGAAAGAATTCTATGATTCATCTACAATAACAACAACAGAATTTCATTTGTAAAGCACCTTTCACATCAGGAGGACATCCCAAGGCGCTGAACAGTCGAGGATGAAGACCGAATGTGAGAGGATAGGATTGGGATGAAGGAGGGCAGAGAGATAGGAGGGCACCTCCTGAAGGCACGGTTAAAAAGGAGAGTCCTGAATCGTGCCGGGAAGGAGCAAGGCAAAAGGATTATGGGATGAGTTCCAAAGTGTAGGGACAAGCCCGGCCACCGATGGTAGGGCTGGTCGGGCGGGAGACATGGAGCAGGTTGGAGCCCGCTGAACAGAGGGAGAGGACAGGTTGATAGAGGGTCAGCAGGTCAGAGAGGTAGGACGGGGCAAGGCTGCGAGGATCTTGAATGTGAGGACAAAGATTTTGAATTCTATCCTCTGAGCGATTGTGGAGCTGCGGCGAGAGGGGGTAATGGGATCACGGAGTCTGGTGAAGACGCGAGCTGTTGACTGAGTTCTGGATGATCTGCAATTTGTGGAGGAAAGATTTGGCGAGGCCAATATGGAGAGAATTACCATAGTCATTAGACAGCAGTGGTGACGTTACACTGGTGCTTGTATTTACAGCACTACACATATCTCCAGTTATTGTTAGATTGGACAAATTAAGTTGTTTTAAAAATAGTGGAGCAAAATTAATTTGAAAGTTAATTTCACTGTTCGCTGGCAGTTCACTATATTGTGAGGACACTTCCAAAATGTGGTTCTATTGAAAAAAACGGGATATTTTTAATTCTCTCCAGAGAATAAGAGACGTTGCAAATGTGACTGCTGAACATACCGTGTCTCTCTCATTCAGACACTGGATGTGTTTTTTTTAATAGCTCAATGACTTTAAAGAACAAGGAGAGATGGTTATTACATTAAAACAATAGCTTTTGTCTAAATGTTTGTCACTGTTGTTTTTCCACAGATGGACCAGCAACAGTTGATATTGTCCAGACACACTGCCTTGTAAACCACAAGCAGTTTATAATCTGAAATCAAGCCACTAATTTGTGCCAATGCATTGATCCACACACACATAGCAAGCCTTTAATGTACAGACATACAGCAATCTGCACTACAGATACATATAATGAATTTATGAATGTAAAAATTATGCAATTGCATGAAACTGTTGTCTTATTCAAAATAGTTTTAATATTCACACTGTGATTGAGTGTATAGTTAGGGTACACTATATTTGGTTAAATTCAACACAAAATGTACCTCACTAGTTTAAAGAAAATAACTCCAGTTAATGTTTTTTCAATCAATACGATCACATAGTTGGGGCTGTGGTTGGAGTGGGAGCTGAGGGAGCAGGTGCCAACTATTGTAGTTCTTTTAATGTTTAAATGTATTGATTCTTTTGTAATCCTGTTAATTACTTCAGAAGTGCAACACTGTTTTTAATAAACAACAAATATAACTGTTAATGATTTTCTCTGATCAAATTAAATGTTTAGTTTACTGCTGCAATGTATAGTTTTGTAATTATTTTGGATTTTGCACTTTTCTTATCTTTCCAGTTTGCCCATGAGAACATACTGACAGAACAAAGTCATTCAACGCCTCTAATCTAAACTATATTTCCTTTGTTGTACCACTCACTCCCTGGCTCAGTGTGTTGGATCACTTATGCACTGCATCACATTCCCACCCTCCTAACTGACTTTAACTGAAGTCACATCTGCCTGTTAAGGTTGTTAAAAAAAATCAGGTGAAAGTAATTTGAAAGAGAAGGGAGTCATTTTGCCTTTTAACCTGGCCAATGATTCACCAGATAAAATCAGTGATTTAGTTTGTGGCTATTTGTAGGACATTGCATGTAGGTGAATAATGCATTCCTAAGTGCGGAGTTCTGTAGCTCAGTGGTTAGAGTACTCGCCTTGCAAACGAGACCTGGTTTCAATTCCTGGCAGGGTGAAACCTTGGGCAAGTTTCCTTACTCCACACACCTGATGAACCAGCTAATCCGAAACTCTGCCGCCCGCATACTCACCCGCTCTAAGCTTCGCTCCCCCATCACCTCAGTCCTTGCCAGACTTCACTGGCTCCCTATCCCAGAGAGGATCGAGTTCAAGATTTTCACGCTTGTTTTCAAATCCCTCCACTCCTCTGCACCCCCCTATCTCTCTGATCTCTCCCCCCAACCCAGCACTCGCTGCCTTCGCTCCACCGGGTCTGGCCTCCTCCATGTCCCCCGAGTCCTCCGCTCCACCCTCGGCGGCCGTGCCTTCAGCCACTACGCCCTGAGGCTCTGGAACTCCCTTCCTCACTCCCTTCACCTCACCCCCTCTCATCCCAGTTTCAGGTCACAGTTGAAGACCTTTCTCTTCGACCGGGCTTTTGGTCACCTTTCTGCCCCTGTCCCTGGCTTGGTCCCAGAATCCGCTACTGTAAAGCACTCTGAGACGCCGCCCCGGCGTGGAGGGCGCTATATAAATCGAAGTTGTTGTTGATAATAATCCCTCAAGAAAAAAAAGTAACAAATTGGTCACTTCAATCTACCACTGTTTGTGGGACACTACTGTGCACAATTTTCTTCTTCGTTTCGCCCACAAATATACCATCATTTCACTTTGTAGTATATCTTGTGAAGCGCTTTGAGACGTCTAAAAGAGGGGAAAAGCGCTATATCAGATGCATTATTATTCATCACACTCAATGTTCTAGAAATTAGATAATTATGTACTTCCTGTTAAGAAATCTGTTCAATATGACATTTAAACACTGAACGCTGTCCCACATGATAGGTGCTATATATATGCAAGTTGTTGTACTACAAATTAGACCACATAAAGAATTGCATGGCTATTTATGGGTCCTTGCTAACCACTTAATGTGTTTTAACATAAGGGGCTGCACCAAATGCAACAAATATTATTGCATGTGAAGCCATTCCCATCATAATCATCGCAGCAAAAACCCAGTTTCAGAGATTATAACAGAACAATGCTCAACTCTGTATATTTAACTGACCAATTTCAACAAAGCAACATTTTAACATTGGCTGATTAAGCTTATTACAGAACAAGTAGTTTTACTATTGCATTACACTGTGAACAAAGTTTACTTCATCACATAAACCGCTTTCAGAAGTGTAGCGTGGCAGAAGCTAAAGTGTAATAATAATAATCCTTACATTTAATATAGCGCCTTATCACATCTTCGAGATGTGTCAAAGCACTTCACAGAATATACTGTAAAATGAATTGACTTTGTATTTTGTAGGTAAAATGTTAACCTTATGTATGGTGTAAATCCGTTTTAGAATTGTGGGATAGAATGACCTAAGTTGAGTGAATTCCCTCGTCACTTTCTATTTTAGAGATGCTACCCTGCGTGACATGCTATGCAAGTTGTTGTTGTTATGGGGTCAATAGTGTTAATTGGCTCTTAATTATGGTGACTAACCACATAATGCTAGGTATACTGGGGCTTTTCTGACATTTCTATCCTTTCAATATTCATGGAAAATAGTCTGAACGTCACCTGCCAAATAATGAACTTTAATTAAATTATGGTGCAATAACTGGCAACAGAGGTTGCCCAGATTCTCCTAATTCACTATACTGGCACATGATGCTTGCCTCATGGGGAGAATCCCAACATGGTGAATTAAATCACAAGCTTTGGGAAGTGTTGATGTGACATCATTGCAAGTTATTGCCATGCTGTAGAAATTAAGGCCTCCTTTCAAATAGTAGCCAAAATTAACTTCTTACCATACAACAACAACAAAATCACACTTGTATAGCGCCTTTCACATCAGGAGGACGTCCCAAAGCTGTGGACAGTCACTGCTTCAGACCCAAGCTGAGGACGGGATGGGGAGAGAAGGGGGCGATTAGGAATTGCTGATGGGTCCATCGAAGAGGAGAGTCTTGAGATGAGACTTGAAGGAGGCCAGGGAGAGGGCGAGGTGGAGGGACTGCGGGATGGAGTTCCAGAGTTTGGGGGCAGAGTGGCTGAAGGCTTGCCCAGCAATGGTGGACCGATGAAAGGTATACCCAGGTGCAAGACCATCACATGAATGCTGGTCAGATATAAAGATCCATATCACAAATATTCCGGGAGAGACAAGCGACTTCCTTATTCATCCACAAGATATCGAATCACTACACTTTACAGGAAATCCCATGAAGCATTTTGAGAAGTTTTCCCAATATGAAAGTTGCTATATCAAATGTACAGATCATAATTATTTCAGCGAGTGGGGAGCAGGGCAGTCGATTGTAGTCTGATATGTGGAAAGCCCTCTGAAACAATGACTGTCCAGCGACTGTATTTTTTAGTTGAATATGGCGGCTAATTTTCACACTTGTCCCATAAACCCCCATGTAATGGAGATAGTTAGGAGCATTCATTCACCCTAGGCTGGAGCACAAAGTAGCTCAATCCCAGTAACTAGTGAATTAGTAGAGTCTGGGCAATAGGGTCCGTAGATATGGAAATTTTCCGATTTAGATATATCGATGGGCTCATATTAAGATATACCGAAATATCGATATTTTCGGGTTTTTCGTACTGCACATGCGTGCGCGGTGCGCGGATACCGAGTGCGCGCTGCGCGGATACCGAGTGCGCGCGCATTTGGAGTGCGTGCGTGTTTCGGGTGTGCGCGCATTCGGGGCCTATCTCCTCAGGAGGTAAATGTCTTTCTCTCTCTGTCTCTCACTCTCTCCATCTCTGTGTTTTTCTCTCTGTGTCTCTCTCACATCCCCCCATCTCTATCTATCTGTATATTATCACATCCACCTGTCTCTCCCTACACCCCCTTCCGCCGTCTCTCCCTCCACCCCCCCAGCCGCCTCTCTCCCCCTCCCCCCCCAGCCATCTCTCTCCCCCCCCCCCCTCACCCCTCTCTCCTTCCCCCCCCCGCCTTCTCTCTCCCCCCCCCACCCCCCCAGCCGCCTCTCTCCCCCTCCCCCCCCCGCCTTCTCTCTCCCCCCCCCACCCCCCCAGCCGTTTCTCTCCCCCTTCCCCCCCCAAGCCGCCTCTCTCCCCCTCCCCCCCCCCGCCTTCTCTCTCCCCCCCCACCCCCCACAGCCGTCTCTCCCCCCCCACCCCTTGCATACCTGTATATTGTATTCGAGGACTATGAATACAATATGGCGGCTTTATACCTCGGTCTGTGCATTGTGTATAGAGATGAGCATTCTGGGTCTTGTAGTTCAGGGTGCGGCATTCCGATTTTTTACCTCGATATATAGATTTTTCGATATATAGATATTTTTTAAATGCCTATATCGGCGTATCGATCTGAAAATTATATCGGGTTTTAGCGATATATCGATATATCGCTGAACCCTACTGGGCAACTTCTATTATCTACAAAAGCCAGTTTACTGTTGACATCTGTTTTTATCCTGATTATTCTGTCACAAGAAAGTATCAGTATATTCTGTATATATCTCAGCCACAGTTGCATCCAATGTGTTCCAGGGCCTGGAAGATTCCCCCGTGCGGAAATTTTTCAAAATCACAAAGGAGTAATTTGAGGAGAGCCGAGAACCTGTGAGTTTATAAACAGATTCTCGTTTACACAGACCCGTGTCCAGGACTGGACACCGTACAGGAATCACTTCAGGCCTGATCTGGGAACCCTACTTTGCTGTAGCAGAGATTATCTGTAGCCTTAACACTCTCACTCCCCACCTTGTGCTGAGCTGTCCCAATACAGGAATCCTGTAACTCAGTGGTTAGAGCACTTGCCTTACAAAGACATCGTCCAAACTTGTGACCTATTCACTTCCTCCTAAACTGTGGCAAAGGTGAAGGAATCTTGATGTTTCGCCATTTTTACCGTCTTTTTTCAGATTCAATAAGACAGTTGACTCCAACAGTGTCTAACTGAACAAGCTCCACCCGGAGAAAGGAGATATCAGAAGGGTATCAAATCGTTAATAAAGAATGAGCAAAGCGTCCACAGAAATACGCCTATTCCTCTTTGGGAGTGGAAGAGGTTAGAAAACAGGAATGGAGCTTCTGTTAAAAAACAATTTATGCCCTGCAGCTTTTAGCCTCATGAGGTTTTTCCTTTACAGTAAATAGCTTCAGACTAAACGTATTTTATTATTAATGTTTTAATAAAATATCCCATGGATTCCTTTCTCCTCCCTCTGGTCCATTGTGTTGCACAATTTGTAATCTCTTTGATGATAGTGAGTGGTAGAAATTCTGATGTGACCAGCATGCAATTCTGGTATTGAATATTTAGAGCCTCTTTTGACAACAAAGGGATGTTGCATAAAGTCCCAGTAGATTCTGTGAAGTGCATTGAAGCGTCTTTCCAACATGAAAAGCCCTGTATCAAATGGAAGGATTATTCTTTTCTTTATTAATGTCTATAAAATGGATTGTGCTATGATACTGAAATTGCATACAGATCACCTTATCTTACTGAGGTTAGGAAGCCATGACTCCTGCATATATTCCAGTGCCCAGGTTCGAAGGGTAGTTGAAGATATATCCTAAATGTTCATCCCGCATGAATGAACCTTAGATACAGATCATGTTTTCAACAACAACAGGGTCATTTTTATAGCGCCTTTCAAGTAGAGAGGTCATCCCAAGGCACTGGACATTCAATGTTTCAACAACAACAAAATTACACTTGTATAGCGCCTTTCACATCAGCTGGGGTCGGGATCAGGGAGGGTGGAGGGAAAGGAGGGGATTAGGGGTGATCGATGGAACCGGCAATGAGGAGGGTTTTGAGGTGGGACTTGAAGGAAGCCAGGGAAGGGATGAGGCAGAGGGACTGTGGGATGGAATTGTAAGAAACGCCAATATTCCCAGTCAATAACTGAAAAGTGGCCATGGATATTAATCCGCCACAATCCACACTTCTCTCAAACTTTAGTACAATGGTTGGGTTGAAGCCAGGCTAGAGATTTTGGCATCATTGCCATTGTTGCTTAAGCAGCTAACAGACATCATTATTGTTGCCCAAAATGCTGACTTTGAATCCACTTCGTGAGATACGAAAAATTGATCACTCGTTTCATGGCTGTTTGAAGAACTTTGCTGGGCTCAAATTGTCTATTGCATTTAACCACAAAACACACACAGTCCCTTCAATTTACGGTACATCATGTGAAGTGTTTTTGGATGTCCTCCCAATTTGGAAGGCATTGCACTAAATGTAAGGATTATTATATTATCATTTTTAATAATAATAATTGTCATGGTAATGGTGGCAATGAAATGTTTGGATTGACTTTTGGGCTTTACCATTGTACCACATCAGGATAGAAAAGAAAGTGGTCACAGCAGTGGAATAAAGGGCTCAATATGGCCCATTGCCTCCTGGTTGATTTCTGTGGTAACACTGTTCCACAGATCTCTGATCAACATCTATAAAGCAGATTGTTCCACGCAATTGGTCGAATTATCTCCTTCATTTATTTAATACTCCCATCAGTATTTGAGAGACAAAATCTCTCAAATATTGTACTCGCTTCATGTTGCCTTCATTCTCCATAAAGATAATATGCAAATGATCTTCCTCATTAATCCGTATCCAGAATGTCTTATCAGAGCTGCTCCCGTCACAAAACATTCATAAAATTCAATGGACGCAATACACTGAATTCACAGAACTCATTTTGCTTGTGTTCTTAGTTCAAACTCCACATGTTCAACAGTGGAAAATCTCCACACGGGTCTTTGATTTACTCTATGTAGTATTTTAGAGTGACCGGAATTTGGCAAATTGATTAATTCAGTTTTACCTTTCAAGTCAGTTTTCTGTACTTGTTAACATCAGTGTAAGTGGATTTGACTAAACCAACGTCCCAGGGGACAGATATTCCTCTAGATAAGCACAACTTTGTATGTGCCTCAGGGCTGAATGAAAGCTGCACTCTAAGTGAAGTGACAGAATATTGGAACTGTTTTTATTATTGTCAGAAATTTTGAGATATTGTGAATGCAAACATTAATTCCGAATGTTTCCTGTAAAAACGATTGCTTAGGTTTTCCAGTTGACAGAGTGCCTGGCAGTGTGTGACTACAACTCACAAAACATAGCTGTTACCCAAATCTTAATTTACAATAGGTATTAATTTAGTTTCAAAGCCTGCAATGATCTGTTTCCATTGCTTCATTGGAAAAGAGAAATAAGTGACTCAAACTATATTCATCAACTATAAAAGCCAAGAGTTATTCTGTTTAATACTATTAAACAGTTGATTTAATGAAGAAGTTGATTTAATGAAGAAGACCAAAATTACTCCAAACGTATACTCTATTGATCATGAATATTAGCTAAGTGGGATAATCTGATACCACATGAAAGATATTAGATACATTTGATAAGGTCAGCAAAGAGATAACAATTGTTTTTAGCCTTGTTAAACAACATGAAAGGCGCTCTATAAATGTAATTTTGTTGTTGTTGTTAACGGGAGTAGCTGTAATGCTGATAAAAGATCCAAGGAATTCCTGGTGCTTCACTGACAAAAATAGCTTTGGGACTAACAAACTGAGGTATGAATTGTTTCTCTGTGTAATAAGGAGAGAAAAGTTAGCTTTGAGAGGTTGGAGGTAACAATGTTATTTTTGCATTGTTGTCCATCATTATGGAAAATCAACTTTACGAAGTTAAAATCCAAAAAGGCTGTCGTTCAAGTTGGGTTTTTTTCATCAGCCCTGACTTTCATCAGCTGAAACCCATCAACATGCTCAAGAATATCCAATCGGAGTTTCTTGCATCCCACTTATATAGTACAACTACAACAACAAAATTGCATTTATAAAGCGCCTATCATGTTGGGAGGACATCCCAAAGCACTGAACAGTCAGGTCGGGACCTGGGCGGGGGGGAGGGTCGGGGAAGGACAGTGGGAGAGGGGGAAGAGTTAGTGGGGCAGCCAAAAGGGAGGAAGCAAGGCAGAGGGGTTGTGGGATGGAGTTCCACAGTGTGGGAGCAGAGAGGCTGAAAGCCCAGCAGCCGATGGTTGGGCAGTTAGGGCGGTGGATGCCCTAGTACATGGGATTTCCACAGATATTTATTGGAATGGAATGCGTTCATTCTTTGGATGGCACAGCCTGTTTACCTAACTCCAGAGAACGTGAGGTATGGATTGGCAGGAGCCTAAGCGTGAGAAGCAAAGGAATACTGCTGGAGTCTAACCATCTAAAACAACAGAGTTTGCCATTGAAAGCACTGTATGCCAAACTTTCCCCATGTTGTCCAGCTAGGACCACCCTATCCATTGGGGATTTGGCACCAGCTGCTTAATCTAGGGTTTCATTTGAGCAGCTTTGTCAAATAAACGTGTTGTTGTGAAGCTGACAGCAATCGATTGTTGACTGTGAACTTTGCAAATAGGCCTCTCTGCTCCAGGAACTCAGATCTAGCATAGAATAGTGTTAAACCAGGCTTTCTGTGTAACACTGACTCTGTTCCATACTAGGCAGAGCCTTTACCATTCAAACCACATTGGGATGCACTGGTATTATATCTAAAACGTTGTGGTCAAATATTTTGCTGAATCATTTGGTGTAACTATTTACATCCTTAAACACAGAATAATGTTTCAAATGTTCTAAAACTGTTATAAGAATTTATATACAGTATATACAGTATTATATATATACTATATATAGATGATTACATCTTTAGTTCAATACAGTGTGCATAAGTACCAGAACTGACATCTGACAAATGGTCGTAGACCCGAAACGTTGATTCACTTTTCCTTTCTCCATAGATGCTGCCTGACCTACTGAGCGTTTCCAGTGATTTCTGTTTTTATCTTAGGACAGGGAATCATTTGCATGTATAGTGTATACTGGTTGAAGGCTAGATACTAATAATAATCCTTACATTTGATACAGAACCTTATCACATCACCAACATCTCTTGAAGCACTTCACAAGACTTACTGTAAATTGTAATGTCTGAAATGATCTTGTTGTTTGGGTGTAAACTCAAGTGGGTAGCATGGGCTAAATATCCTGGCAAATGTGTTTTACAAACCCATTGTGAACAGGAAATAATAATCCTTGGCTTTGATATTGCATCTATAATTCTAAAGTCCCTCAAAGTGCTTTAGATTGTTTTGGAGGCCAATGTATTAGCCAGTTTGCACACATAAAAGTCGCACAAACTGCTTTAGGATGAATGACCAATGAATCTGGTGAATTGTTGGCCAGGGCATGTATTGCGAATTGCTTCAAGAGGTGTTGATGATGTGATCAGACTCTACAACAACAACAACAAAATTGCACTTATATAGCGCCTTTCACGTTGATAGGACGTCCCAAAGTGCTGAACAGTCTGGTCGGGACCCGAGCGGGGGGGTGGGGGGAGGGTCGGGGTAGGGGGAAGGGGAAGGAGAGTGGGAGCGGGGGAAGAGTTAGTTGGGCAGCCGAAGGCGCGGTCAAAGAGAAAGGTCTTGAGACCGGCCTTGAAGAAGGAAAGGGAGGAAGCAAGGTGGAGGGGCTGAGGGATGGAGTTCCACAGTGTGGAACAAAAGAGGCTGAAAGCCCAGTCGCCGATGGTTGGGCGGTTAGGGCAGTGGACGCGGAGCAGGCCTGAGTCTGATGAACGGAGTGGATGGGGGGGCTGATAGGGAGACAGTAGGTCAGAGAGATAGGCGGGGGCAAGCCTGTGAATGACCTTGAAAGTGAGAACAAGGATCTTGAATTCAATCCTCTGGGTAACGGGGAGCCAGTGGAGATGGGCGAGGGTGGGAGTGATGTGGTCGCAAAGCCTGGTGCGGGAGACTCTATATCAAACGTAAGGATTATTATTATTATTCTCTAGATGTCAACCAGCATTCCCTACACATGCAACAATAGGAAAAGTTTCACGCTAATTAATGAAAGGCCATAAAATAGCATACATATTGTTGATGAAAGTTGAAAAAGCAAATATTATAACTTCATGCGACTTAACATCAGAATCACCTTAAAGTCTCAATCTTTCTCTTCTTCCCCAGCTTCATCTGTCTTTTTTACTGTACTTAGTTTAGACCTACCTTTGAGGTTTCCAGGTTTGTGTAATGCCAGGTAACACTTGGGACATAGCCAATGTGCCTCAATTTAATAACCCGATCAAAAAGCTCAGCAAAAGCCTGCATTCCAATAAAAATAGATTTTAATCTATTTATTAAATTGTTAGTGAACATTGTTCGTTTATTTTAACTGAAGGAATCCTGCGATCCATTATATTAATCACATATAACATATGTTATATCCCACCAAAAAGGCGTATGGGGTGATTTTTGCAGTTTGTGTGATATTCATTAGATTAAATGTGCCAGAGGCAGAATGCCCGGATGCTGTTCTCGGGTTTCAAGATCAAGGAATATTGGGAAAATGTAAATGGGAATAAATTACTCTCAAAACCCAGCACAGATACAATGGGCCAATTGATCTTCTTCTGTGCTATAGATTTATATAGTTTTCTGCTAAGAAGGCAGGCATTGGCATTGTTTTTTGGCTTGTGGATCACAGCCTTTGATTGCCAGAGAAGAAGGAGTGGACATTATTTTCTGTTTGGTGGTAACCACTGTGACAGAACCCTTGTTTGTAATTATTTTCAGCTTCTTGGAGAGCATTATATGGGAGCTAGGACCTCCCTACCGATCAGGGAAGTGCCAGCCAAACTAGACCAGTCCAGTCTGTCAAGAAGTGACCTCCACAAATATAATAATAATCCTTCAATTTGATAAAGTGCTTTTCATGTCTTCTAGACGTCTCAAAGCGCTTCACAGAATATACTGTAAAGTGAATTGACTGTACATTTGTGGGCGAAACATGACAGCCAATTGCACACTGCAGAGTCCCACAAACAGTCGTGAATTGAAATGATGAATTTATAATTTTTTTGAGGGATTATTATTAGATATGTGGAGTAAGGATACTTGTCTAAGGTTTCACCCTGCCTGGAATTGAACCCAGATCTCTCGCTTGTAAGGCGAGTGCTCTAACCACTGAGCTACTGGACTTCAAGAGGCCCATCATGCTTAGATTTATTTCTAACATTTCATTCTTAATTGTTGTTATATTTCCCACTCTGGGTTTCTCGACTCTCTTGAAGGTGTTCAAATATATTGGTGTAAATTGCCAATTCCTGGCAGAGACGGGACATTCATTTCAAAAGCGAAATGTTCTCCCAAGCTCCCGTACTGAAATCAACCAGTCAGAGTGTTAACGTTATAATCATGCTGGCTTGCGGTTCTGGTGATACAAACCTGTGATAGACCTTGAGTCCAGTAGTGGGGTTAAACGTCATCATTTCTCATTCCACTCTCCCCAGCAGGCAGGATGTTACCTGGATCTACAGATTTACTCTGTTTTGTAAGCATTTCAGAGTCCAGAATTTGACAGATTCTTAACTTCAGCCTTAATTTTGAAATTGGTGTCGGCTGAGCTCTTCTAAGAACCACAGAAATTTCAGATCCTCTGAAATGCTAAGCAAAATGGAGTAAATCTAGATCCAGGTGGAATTTTCTCCCCCAAATAATTATTTATTATTTTTTCATTACTTATCTAACAGATACAAGCCATATACTGTATATAATAATGATATCCTGGCATTTAATATAATATCTTATCATGTCTTTGAGACATCTCAAAGCGCTTCACAGAATATACTATAAAGTGTAGTGACTATGTATTTTGTGAGCAGCCAATTACAAACAGCAGTGTCCCACAATACGATCCAAATATAATTTTATTTTGAGTTTTTGGTATATATTTATTTTAAATAAATATTTAGGATTAGGAGGGGTGGTGCTTGTAATTTGAGATCCTTCTTACCTCACAGTTTGTGAAACAGATTCCACAGCAGGGCAATCAGTAATATCTTTTCCCCCTGTACTGTGTGTTCAAACCAGCTTAGTGCTATCAGTCATTGCAGAGGCTGCTAAAAGCAGCAGCGGATTTCACTTCAATAGCATTGCTGTGACATTTGTGATATCCTTCTTTCGGTTTGTGAGCAGCAGATGCTTCCTCTACCAGCTCCACAAACCAATGTCGGTCATTCATCCTTAAGCTCGTTAGAGCTCTGCTCCATTTGTGCACAATTTATTAACTGCTCTGAAGCCCGCAACCAAGGCCAGTGCATAGATAGACATGAAGTAAAATACATTATTGACAATCATTTCATCTCAGCGCAGAACTAGGTATTTTCATGACTGATCTCGCAGAGGCCCAAATAGAATTTTTTCCACAACGACATTTTTACAATACAATACAATTTACATTTATATAGCTCCTTTTATATTGGGATGATATCTCAAAGTGATTGACAATGCTGGATCCTGGGTGAGCACTCGAGCTCGGGGTAGAAGCCGAAGGTGTGGGGAGGGGAAAACGACTGAAAGTGTTTTCTAAAAGACAAGCGGAGGGAGGGTCAGAAAGACTCCAAGATGGAGTGTCAAAGAGGAGGGACAGAATGTCTGAAAGCCCGTTATCCGATGGTAGGGTGGATAGGGCATGGGCAGGATGTAGGCTGGTGTTTGCTGAACTACAGGTCTGCTGGGAAAGATAGGTCAAACTGAAGAGAGAAATTGTACATAGTTCCCATGGCTCTATTCGAAAACAAAAGGGAGTTTCTCCCTATGTTATCAACAATCACACAGGCTGTTTGCGTGAACATTACTGTGCGTAAATTGGCTGCCGCAGACACTACACATCATAAAAAAAGGATTCTGTGAAGGATTTTGACACATTTCCATAAAATAAAGTTTAATATCACTCAATGTTAGCCTGATATGCATTCTAGACCCCTCTATTTTGGTACGCTCATTACATCAGCACATATCAACACATTAGCTGGAGCACAGAGGAGGGAGATGGAAAACAATTTCTGCTCCGCAGCACAAACAATGTGTTGTGCTTTGTATTGCAGCTACTGACTGGGGTTGTGCTACATTAGGCTGAGACATTGCTATACGTCTAGTGGTATTATTAGACATGGAATACGTTTGGATCTTCCGTTCCCTGGGGTCTAATGAAGGCATTTAATTATCTCATTGACTTTGAGAAATCCTCTTGTGAGCAAAGGTCTGCAACATTCCTGCCATTTTTAGATTAACATCATCTAACTGCCAACATGCTTAAGAATTAATTACAATATTAAAGTAAAAATGCTATTTGCAATTTTACATTATTTTTAGATTTCACCTTCTGCAGACATGGTGTTTATTTTAGAATTATTTCCAGATATTGTTAACTGCATTTTAAATGTCCAGGTACTGTAAATATCCTGAAGGGCTTTCTTCATTTGAACCTCTCCTGTGATTTGGGAAATCAGTTAAATCAACATATCTCCATTTTGATCTTATGAATACTTTAATTTCAAAGATACTAATAATCAAACTTATATATCCTATGAAACAAAGATATTACAACTCTTCAAAATGCAGCACACAATTTCCAATTGATTTGCAAAACTTTTGTTTCTTTAAACAACCCGTCATGATTCTGTCCTTGAATGGTTCAGTTCATACCTCTCGCACCGCTTGCATTCCATCTCCACAAACGGTTTCTCCTCTAGCCCCCGCACTGTCTTCTGCGGCATTCATTGGGGCTCCATCCTTGGTCTCCACCTCTTCAGCATCCATGGCCTCTCTCCCCTCTACCTCTACGAACTCCTAAACCCCAACCAACCTGCCTGCTCCCTCCACTCAGCAGGCTCTGGCCTGCTTCATGTCCCATCTTGCCCGCCCCACCATTGGCGGGCGGACCTTCAGCCACTCTGCCCCCACCCTCTGGAGCTCGATCCTACACCTCACCCCATCTCTTGCCTGCTTCAACACCCAACTCGAGGCCCTACTCTTCAATCGAGCTTTCGATCAACCTCGAAAGGGTTCTCCCACTGCCGTCCAATCTCCCCAATTCGGATCCCTTGCTTGGGTCTGTAATATTGTCTATCCAGCCCCTTGGGACATTTTGGAGTTCAGTAGCTCAGTGGTTAGAGCACTTGCCTTACAAGTGAGAGACTTGGCTTCAATTCCCGCCAGGTCAGGGCGAAACCTTGGGCAAGTTTACTTACTCCACATGCTTAATAATAATGCCTAAAAAAAAAACAATAACAATTTGGTCACTCAATCCACGACTGTTTGTGGGACAAAATGACTGCCGCATTTCGCCCACAAATATGAAGATAATTCGCTTTACAGTATATTCGGTGAAGCAATTTGAGACATCTAGGAGACGTGAAAAGCGCTATATCAAATACAAGGATTATTATTATTAACATCCTCACGACGTGAAAGGTGCTATACAAATGTACGTTTGTTGTTGTTCGAATAAAAACGTCCCTGCATTATCTGAAGTGACTCCTGGCAGTTGACAGTATTGCAATGATTCTTTATGAGAATATATAAATAATCTGGATAAAGTGAACTAAGAAATGTCTTTGTGGTTAGTCATTCTAATTTTGTCAAGATGACAATGACAATGCACAAATGTTAGGTTAGCGATGTAAAGATTTAATAGCTGTAATCCTGGATTGGGTATCCTTACCTCGGCTCATTTCCAAGTCATTTATTTGCTGTATAATCTTGACTGACATTTTAAAACTGGTCGTGGTGCGGTAACACTGAGAATGATTGACTACGAGAAAAAAAAGTTGTTTGTAAGTTGCTGTTGATCAATATATTGTCCATGTTGTGAAGATACTGTTCTTTTGTGCCAACTGTTGTTTTGTCTAAAACAAGGGCCAAAGTGCCATAAGTATTTTGTACATTAATAAAATGGTTTTATACGGTATTTATTCTGACTTATGGTGGTGGAGGTGGGGTACTATCCCCCACCCCCCCACCACCACCCATTGCTTTTGCAAAAAAAATCCAAAACATGCTTTTCAGCTTGCTTAAGGATTCAGTCTGCAGCACAGGGAATTCATCACAAAACACAGCATTTCTGGTTGAGGAACTTGATGGAATCGTAGTTGTTGTTGCAAAGAATATTAATTCAAGTATTATGTATACAGTACTTCAAAACAAAATGCTACAATGTTACTGAAAACATGAGGTTATCATTTATAGTGGTTAGAAGACTACAATCTAAAATTTCATATTTGAAATTACATTTGATTGCTTTCTTGGTGAATAATCCCTCCCTCAAAAAAATTTGGTCACTTACTCCATGACTGTTTTGTGGGACACTGCTGTGCACAATTGACTGCCGTATTTCACCCACAATTATGAACTCAATGCACTTTACAATATATGTTCTGTGAAGCACTTTGAGAAGTCTAAACAACATGATAGGCATCTGGGATGCTACCCAGGGTGAAGGGCACGATATAAATACAAGTTGTTGGTGTTGACAAGGCACTATTATTGTTATTTTGTTTGGTCAGTATGTACATAATGCAATGCAAGGTGCTGGCACACATGCTAGGTTTTACTTTCTGTAATGTTAACATTGTGCTTTTGAATATACATTCAGCCAGGTGTGCAGTGAAATTCAGCTCAAGAGCATATTTCTGCTTCAGCAAAGGTCTGGTTTATAGATTGCAATGACAACTCATGTGCATGTTAGGTATAGGTTAAGACGAAATCATAACAGTTATAAGTTTATCCCAATGGTTGTACATTATTTCTCACATTTCTAACCTGATACAGTAAAAGCCCATTTATCCGATACCCTCGGGACCTGGTCAATGGCATGTGCCAGATATTTGGCCAAAAACGCAACAAACACAGACATTTTTTAAAGAAAAATGTAAAATATATATTTTTAAAAACATACCATATTAATAATAGACTAAATAATAACAGAATATTGTACGGATACTACCAATACAGCAATAAACATTGATTACAGTCTTTAAACACAGCATACAATCAAAGTTTTTTTTTCTTTCTCTCCCTCCTTCCCCCTCTCTTTCACATATAGTCAGTCTAGCATCTCAATGGCTCCAAACCCAACCCCCCTCCACTCCTCTCATTTTCCATTTAAATTAATCAACTCCCCCCCTCTCTCTCTCTCCCACCTCTCTCTCCTGCCCCCTCTTTCCCTCTCTTTCTCCCACTCTACCGCAGCATTCAAAAGTAATCGTACTGTACCCATTGTGAGGGAAAAAAATGGCAGGGCCACCTTCAGACACTAGTAGCAGCATACCGAAATGCTGACAGAAATAAATGCGATTGTGCCGGACAAGACCCAATTAATCGAATGGGGACCTTTTTATGCGGTGCCGGTTATACGGAAGTTACAGTTGATCGGGTCACGGATAAACAGGCTTTTACTGAACTTGTACTCATTGGTAGAAATCCCACCAGCGTCTATATTTACTGTATTAACATAACATTTCAGAGCTTTGTCTTTTTTTTAAACTGTCTTTAATTTTGAAGCTTATGAACTATCGAAAACTGAATTCTTGGTTAAGACTGAATTCAATATCTGTCAAATTCTTGACGCTCTGAAATACTATGTCAATAGAGTAAATACAGACTCTGGTGGGATTTCTAGCTATATATTGGTCATACAAAGCCAATGCCACCAACAAATTCACTCCTTTTTCCTACAGATTCCCTGCATTATTCCACAGACAAAATGAATTTTCTTAAGAGACCATTGTGCAGCAAATTCATTCCAATTAAGCACCTCTGTAGTAAATTAAATTAACATGCCATAGTTCTGTGACTATACTGTAAAACAGCATAACTAATCGTCTAACTGTAGCAGGCTGTGCAGAAACTGCTATTAAATAGAGCATTGGAATAACTTACTGACCTATGAGTTGAAGCTGAGTCAGTTGAGCAAGTATGTTTCTCACTCATTGTGTAAAGGCAGAGTTTGTGGGCAGTGATCTAATAGTTTTAAATGGACAGGATTGCAGGTGACTGGACACAGCAATCCTATTTTCACATATATTACTGAAACCATATGTTTAGCACATCTCTGCCCTTGGATGAGAACAAGGTTAAGCAACAAGAAGAACAACAAAATCACATTTGCATGGCCCCTTTCACATCACGAAGACGTCCCAAGGCGATTGTGACGTCCCAACACAATCAATGTTTCGGACCTGAGCTGGGGGTCAGGATTGGTACGTTTAGAGGGCTGGAGGGGAGGAAGGAGGGTGACCAAAGGTATGGTCGAAGAGGAGCGTCTTGAAACAGGTCTTCAAGGTTGAAGCAACCAGAAATGAACAGTTTAATTTTGTGAATAAAAACACAAAATGCTGCAGATGCTGGAAATCTGAAACAAAAGAGAAATTGCTGGGAAAACCTGGGAAAGCAGGTCAGGTAGCATCTATGGAAAAAGGAAAATGAGGCAACGTTTCCGGTCCACGACCCTTGGTTGAACTGGTTCTGACGAAGGGTTGTGACCCAAATGAAGTCTTGGCAGTCAATGAATACCATTTGGGTTGGATTTTTGGCTGCGGATCTAAATGCATCATCAATCTAATTCTTGGTAGTGGAGAGTTATACTGCATATCTGCCCAGACAGTAGTTAAATAGCTCACAGTAAACTGAAGACCCCACCAGCTGACCTATGGCTCTCAAGCGTCATGCAGTCATTCACACTTGTGAAATCAAAACAAGCTTAGGTACTAGTGGTACCTTGCCTTATTTGTCTTCCACGATGTGTCCATTGTTTTAAGCACAATTTAATTCTCCACCCAGTGATGGTAACACTTTTTGAAAAGAAGCAATTTAGAATCCTGGTATTTCCCACATCATGCCGACAAGTGCACAGCAGCACAGGTTACGACACATATCATTTTAAGCCAATCACTGCTCCATGTGCATCACCTGTCATTCAGATGAATTCCAGAGTGACCGTGATCTATATTTTTCCAGGCAAAGAAGGTCATATTCTCATATATGTGTCTACATGGAGTAGATAGAGCACATAGAGCAGACAATGCCTGATGCAACAACTTAATAAGGGTTAAAGCACTGACTTCCCAATCTTAATGAGATGTGTTAGAGACTTGCTTTCTAGAAATAGAATTAGGAGAAAATATTATTTTTTTTAAACAGGAAAATTGCTTCTGGGTTGTTTCCACTTTCTTTCCAGGTTTGGATTCAATATATTATTTAATTGTTACTGTGACTGATTGCTTTAGTAATATTATTAACTTAGATTATGCATTTAGAGGTTATAAAATAATGTAAACAAGCACTAGACTATAGTTTAAGCAGTGACTTTGTCATATGGCAGAACTTGTCTCATTTTTCAACAGATTGTCAATGTTCAGCTGCAGCACAGGCTGATTGCATTATTGGTTTTTATAACTTTGATATGTTTTTGGAAGAAATCGACCTTTTCACATCAACGTTTTTGTCCATCAACCCATCTTTCATAGTTTTTCAATCTTTATCAATAACAATTTAATGCAATTAAAATTGGTTCGTGTTATTCCACCTCGCAGGTGACACACCACAGCTAGAAACGTATGATTGTGTCATTATTTGTGACAATGTATGTATGACAGAGCCGGGCTCCTGACAGTGACTGGTTCGCCCTCATTTGTGCAATATTTCTGTCTTATCCCAACTTATTATTCTGCCCAACTTTAATAGAGGGAATATTCTTAGTGACTAAATCAACGTAACATTCCAGCAAGACATAACCCTACATGCAACAAAAGACACCAATACATTGTATTGTTCTATTCTGCTCCTCATATCTTATAGTATAGTGCCATCTGGGGGAGAAATCTGGCAAAACATAAATTGATTTTGCTCAGAGTCCAATATGTAGTGTGCCAATGTTGTAGGTGCTCAGAGTGTAGCATAGTGACATTTCATGAATAGCAGAGGTAAGCTCAACCAGGACACAGACAGCCCTGTAGCTCAATGGTTAGAGCACTCGCCTTACAAGCGTGAGACCCGTGTTCGAATCCAGGCAGGTCAGGGCAAAACCTTGGGCAAGTTTCCTTACTCCACACGCCTAATAATAATCCCTCCAAAATAACCACAATAATAAAATTGGTCAATCCACGGCTGTTTGTGGGACACTGCTGTATGCAACTGGCTGCTGCATTTCGCCCACAAATATACAGTCAATTCACTTTACAGAATATCCTTTGATATATCAAATTCAAATTCAAGGATTATTATTATTATTTGTTCTCTCTGTAACCATCAGCAACACAGAGTAAAGAGCAAAATACAGATAGAACACATTGAGAGGGCATTTTAGATAGATAGATTTTAATCGTCGTGTTTTGAGAAATACTGAAAAACAGTACCTCGTTACCATAACAGCAAGAGAGTGGAATAGTAGCTTCGTCTGTAAACTGGAAACCATATACCGTGTGACAATAGTGCCTTGGTACACTGACTTTTATAAAATTAATTGGGGTTCTCTCTGGTTTCCTTCCTTAGCTCTGTGTGCCATTTCATCCATGACTTAAAATCCAGTCGTGGGTAGAGAAGTCTTGAAGCGATATATTAAAATGTCCGGAAAGAATTTTCACCTGTCATTGAAGAGAGGAATTATGCTTTTAAGTCACTGAATCATTTCTGTGTCAGCTGTCTGTTAGGCAGATAAACAGATCCACAAGAGGATGACGTTGATGCATCAAAAGTGATCCTATTTGTTAAACTGGGATTTTCTGCGGCTGCACAGAGGTGCAAAAATGATAGCAGTGGGTCACATCTGAAACATACCCATTACATCAGTACATCCCCCTCACCCATGAATATCTCCTGTGGGAGTAGAGGGGTGTGTAGGGTTGAGTGGAGATTTCTTGGGATTGAGCTGGCTCCAAAGTGACAAACTTGGTAAAATTAGAATCAAGTCAGTGCTCTGCGGTAGTCTTGGTAGTTCAGTTCTCGAAACAGGTGGCTCTGCAGCTCACCATAACATTGTCGATGACTGAAGGCATGGAGTGCGTATCACCCTCTAAATGAGTGGAAGACAGATTGGCCCAGCCTAAATCCATATTACCCACATATGCACATTCATTATGGATTGATTTATCCCTGAAAAAAATCCAGAAGATATCTATGCAATTTATGAACGATTTGACAATAAAAAAGTCATTCTATGAAATGTGACCATCTATTTTTAAAGTCTATTGAGCACTTTTATGTTCATTGGCATTCATCATAATATGTAAAATGCCCTATTGTGACAATGGGATTAAAGAATACCAACATAAGTCTCAAGGGTGTATTTGTTTCTGCTAGGGGGCAATTAGGAAGGTGTTTAATAGAATTTATCATATTCTCACTTAGGTGGCAACTGGAGCCATTCAATGAAGCCATTGTAATTATGTAATTGCTTTAATAATTGCAGGTAAGAATATCATTCTCCTGCCCTTGATTATCGACTGAGGGTAATCCTTAGCTCTATTGAGCTCAGTCACTTTTCCAAACCAAACTTTTCCTCTGTTGATGTTGACAGCATTCATTCTATTTTTACATCTGTTTAGTGGATTATGCTTTTTATACATATCAGAGACCTGCCTTTGTACATCAGTACCTGTCAGAGAATGCCTATTAATATTGAGCTATGGTTTTAAAAGGGATGCCAACATGAGACTCTGGTCTATAATACAGTGCTTAAATTATATACTGTATTTGTGTATGTAAGAGAGAAACAAAGTTTATTCATGCACAATTACAAATCATGTGTTTATAATAATATGGACACTGAAGACAAAAAGAGCAGTAATCTGCTATCCAGCCAAAAGCAGAATTTTATTTTATATACATTTATGGAATCAAAATAACTGTACAGGCTCATGCTATGAATTATAGCTCAAGGAAACATTTATGAAAACTGTAATTCAACTTATATTCAATATACACTTACAAGTTCTGCACAATCTATTAGGCCATACACTTTGCTTGAAATTTGACATGACCTCATGAGACGTATTGGTCCCTTTGTTTCAACACTGTACAACAATAATAAATTGCCAGAATTTAATATCTAGGAAATTAATGGTCTTCCTGTTATCATTTTACAAAGCATTCATTGACAAAAATGAATACAGCGGAACAAACGTGAGTAAATTATGTACATCATGTCAACAGTTTGACAAATAAAGGGATGCAAGATTTAATATTTCATATCATTCAATAATTATCAAATGCATGTCAAACCTAGTATGAAAATACATTTTCACCCCAGTTAGTACTGTTGTATTCCAATAACATACTGAATGCTCAATAGAAAATACTATAATATTTTGCAGGTTGTATTTCAGAGGGAGAACCAAATGAGTGAGACCCATGGATTTTGTTTTACAAGGCTATTCCTTGACACCATTCTCTTTCATCTAATATTTATGGCAATGAGTGATCAATGAGGGATTTCTAAATTCTCTGCATTCTTGACTTTTTCACAGATAATGGCTGTCAAAATCCATTCAAACATGTTTCACAGTGTTAATGTCTACTGTTTAGCCAATAATAAAAAAGTACACTGATTGAACAATATTCCACACATATGATTCAATAGTAAATAAAAGAAATAAGTGTGAGAAATTCCACCTAGGTCTGAATTTACCACATATCGTGATTGGGACGTCCTCCCAACATGAAAGGCGCCCTATAAGTGTAATTTTGTTGTTGTTGCTGTGATATGGTGTTATATCAAATGTAAGTATTATTATTGTTATTATTGTTTATCTATTAATGTGGTGTTTCAAAACAGCCAGAATTTGCACCCAAAAAAAAGGCTTGATTTTGAAAACTTTCAAGAAACTACAAAAACATGACTTCAGAGTTAAAAAAATTGGCAAATAATATTACGTAAACAGAATAAATCCAGACCCAGGTAGAATTTCTCCCTACAAGAAGGTCTGCTCCAACATGTTTATTTCGCTTGACAGTTTCAATGTATTTTCTATCATCAAATTTAAAGTCAAAATATTTGGGTAACATGGAACAAGAAATAGTGTAAGTCAGTTATTTTCAAGGTTTTCACATTTAACGGGTTCTAATATGCAGTGATTTCTAACAAATCCCATTTGATATCACCACTGGGAGTTTTCTCAGTGTCATGTCCAACAATCCCTCAGATAAAATTGCTTATTCACTTCAGCGTCTGAAATACTGACTGTCCAGTGTCTTGGGATATCCTCCTGACGTGAAAGGAACTGCACAAATGCAATTTTGTTGTTGGTGGTGAGACATTGCTGAGTACTAATTAGCTGTTGCATTCCCCTACAAAATATACCATAACTTTACAGTAAATCATATGAAGCAGTTTGAGAAGTTTTGATGGTGTGATAAGGCATTATATTAAATGCAAGAATGATTTATTATTGTACAGTACATTATTACATCTAGTGTCAAATTAGAATTTCCACATATAATCAGACAATATCATTCTAAACAAATGCCTGGAAAGCATAATATAGGGGGTAAACTCGTGACATTTCACAAAGTGTTTGATGTGAGAATTATTCTAACAAATGCCTCCATGAAGTGCGCCATACGTGCGCAAGTTGTTGTTATTACTTCTTATTTGTTATTACTTGCGCAAGTGCGCAAGTTATTGTTATTATGAAATGCTACTAATTTGGCTGCAAAAATTCCAGCAATGAGCTGATGTTTCAATTTTGAGGTTATTTCAGCACAGGTTACAGAAGCTATAACTCACAGAACATACCAGTGACCCAACTGACTTTCATTACATACAAAGGTATCCATCATTATAAATAGACTTTTGGAAATAAATAGAAGACTTGACAATAGAGTTCGGATTAGGTTTTAGAAGAGACAATAGCCATTTTTTCAGGAATTTTCTCTAACATACAAATGTAAACATACTAGATCAACTTCTGTAAACTCTCAGTCTAAATGTCCTTCTATACCTTTTGCTGAAAGCAAAATTTTACTTATACTTTTGACTGTAATCTAAGTACAGCCATTTTATTTCTTGGATATCTGAGTTGCGTCATGGAAGCCAACATTGCTTAAAGGGCAGAGATGTTTGTGTCACCCTGTACATTCTGGGCAGAAATTCAATCTGGGTCTAGGATCATTCTATTTTCTTAGTCTTTCGGATCATTCAGACTCTGCCAAAAGCTTAAATAGTATTAAATTTCCAGCTGTTTTGTGTAAATTCGGTTTAAAAACTGCAGAAACCCAACCAGGATTTAATTCAATAATCTGTCACATTTTGTATTCTCTGAAATGCTAAAAAAATAAAGAAAAATCATTTAGAATTTCAGCCCATCTACAACTGTGCACCACCAGTTAAGAACATTTTCAATCTGGACTATTCTGAAAAGACTCAAGGAGAGAGAAAACATTTTTTTGAAATAAAAACAGAAATTGCAGAAAAGCAGAATTGCAACTAAAACACAAGAGAGATTAATATTTGTGTGAATTTTCATCCCAACCTTAACCTGTCTTTGTCCAATATTTTTTGTTATATTATTGAGTTCTAAGAGACGCTTAGGAGGAATTCTTTGATTGTCAGTAAATGTATACCCACTGTTAAGGAAGAGACTGTTAATAAACTTACCCATGATCAAAAGAAGATAACCCTCCCCCCTGGGTTAACAATGCTGTTAAAACACATCGAGATTATATAAGACTACAATACCCATGCTATGAACAGTCCATGAAACAACTTATCACTGTATCAAATTGTCAATAACAAGGCAGAGGGAGCCCTGGTCACAGTACGTCAACATCAACAACAACAAAATTACATTTGTGGAGTGCCTTTCACGTCGGGAGGATGTCATATGTCCGGCCCAAATATTACGTGGACTCTACCCACACTTGGTAATAGTGGATCGGGTAGAGGAGCAGGAAGGAAGGGGGGAAGAGAATGAGGTGCCAGTTGCCAGAGAATTAGCAGCTTTTGCCTGTAGATTTAGCCAATTCATTTTTCTGGAGTCAGCTAAAAGATCTAGCTCAAGGTGGTCCAATCTTTCAGCTGCTGAGAAATGTCTGTGGGCCGCACAAGCAAAATATTTGTTTTTCCCTTCTGAAAGGGTCACTTATTGAGGATCACGTGCCAGGTTTTCCTTGGGCTAGAAGCATATAAAAATAGGAAAGTGGGAATAGGAGGAGACCATTGAACCTTTTTCACTTGTTTTTTTAGATCTTGGCAGATCGTTTTGTGCCAATTTATCCTTTCCACCTTTCATCATAACCCTTATTTAATCTACTATCCAACATCTGTCCATCTCATCTTTAAACATCCCAATTGAATCAATCTCTACAGTTTTCTGAAGCAGACAATTTCACATCTTCGTAATCCTGCCTGTCCTCAATTCTAACTGTCTTAGTTCTGAGCAGGGCCAATCAGAGGGGAGGCCAGGAGGACCATTTGGCCTGGGCCTCAAGATCAAAAGGGGCTTCAAATTTAGACACTTGTTAATTTTGGGGGCATTTGTGAAGTTTCATGACATGTTGTTTTTATATGCCTCCCTTTCAAACCAAAATATGACACACACTCTCAGCTCATTAAATAGGATTTTAAAATTTTACATGTTTTTATTAGGTTCATTTAAAAATACAACATTTTAATTTTAATTTCCAAGTATTGTAGTTATTAAATATGGTGAGGCCGTGATTTAGAACTTAACCGTCTTTTTTTTTATGGCCGGGGGCCTCAAAAGTTGGAAGCAGCCCAGGGCTCTCTGAACCTCTGAGAGGGCCTGGTTCCAGGGATATCTAACTGACTTATTGTCAGTTTTTTCTCTGTTAACAGTGCAATTTGATTTAAGACATGATCGGGGTTGGCAGACCATTGCAATTAAATGTTCATTGTAACAATGCTCGATTTTACGACACTATATTCCTCAGTGTACCCAGGCATCATCCTGATAGTTGCTCTTTGAAGAGAGGTAAATAGGTTTAATAAGCAGTAGCTTATTTTCCCAATTTAACAAACATTTTCAGGAAGTATGAAGGACACTTTTGTATAACACATCTTGAAACTCAACATGCCACTGTAAATCTCCATACAAGTATTGTGTACATTATCATAGCAGTGATTGAGCTGCTATTGATATGTTAATCTTCTGCCTTGGTAATTTCCTTTAACACAGAACTGGATGCAAAGTTTTCAGCAATGGAATACATGGAAAATGCTCGGTTTCTGGTCCTAACCAGCTAAAACTGCACAAAGTCCACTGAGAGCACTGCCTGCTAAGCTTCCAATCGCTTGTCCAGCTGGGAGCATCCTACCTGTTAGGGCTTTGGCTTCCTGAGCTCAAAATCATCTGGGTTTTTTTAAAAACTTATCTGATAAAATGTTAAAATTCAGGACAGTTCCTGAGCAAAGCCTTTAACATTACGGGCTGATTAGTTTTCAATTTACTCAAACATTACTTGGGGAAAATGAAGAGAAACAATAATGAATTCAGGAAGAGTTGGGACTATCGTTATTAACAGTCAGCTGTTATGAGCAGTCAAAATCCCTCTAATGTTATGGCAATTTCCATAGCATTCACTGGAGTCTAGAAGACACCTGCGACAGCGTGAACAAGACACATTGGCCAACTCAGACATGACGCAATTAAACATTACCTTACTTTACAAAACATGCAGCATTCCACTTAGAAAATTACCGAGAGATACTCCATTGGTCCCACTTTACAACACATAAAGTTGAGGCCTATTGAAGTTTAAGCAAGTGGCAATATCCCAAATGCAGGTATTACCTGCAATTCTCAAGAATACTCTTACGTATTCTTGAATACATAGAACAACAGAACTGATGTCAAGTAAACTGATTTTAGTCCTTTAAAAGTCATGCCATTGGGATTCTGCATTCAACTCATGCTGATATCTGAGCCTTTCAAGTTTTTAGACGTTGTCTCAGTGTCTTCAGTCCCTCTGAGGGCGGCAGCAGAAAATCTCTGCCACATCCAAAGCTAATCAAAGGTTAAAATTTTCCAACTGTCCAAATGTAAAACAGTTAGAAGCAACTCCCATGTTTGTGTTTCCACTTCACTTGCACGTTGCTCTATATTGCTTAACAGGATCCTTTTCAATTTTGTTCTCTCAAAAGCCTTTGAATGTCCTTTAGGTTTTTTTTAATTCTTCACTGACTGACAGCCAAAAGCATCGCTCTCTCCCAGTTGTCAGCTTGCTACTAAAATTGCTCATCAGATGAAAAATGAATTGTTTCGCATTAAAGATCTATGTTTCCAGGTGAACATAGTTGTCTTGATGCCAGTCACTTATTCTGCATTTTGCAGAATAATTTCATCCTGTTACCTTTTTAAATAATGGCTTGTAGTCAGTTTTTTTTTCATGTTCCATAGAAGCAAAATCTGCGTGCATTGTTCATTTTGTTTTGGTAAAGGAAAATTAACCGTAAACATTCACCCCCAAAGTGTAGCATCGCCCAATGTGTCATGGACAATCGCCCTGTAAGATTCCATCTCCTCTTGAAGAAAACTCATGCTTGTATTATCCCTGGATAGATATCTTGCACTCCACAGGCACAGCATCTATACTTGGTTTCTTACACCAAGCTGCTACAAACACTTTGCAGCCAGAAAAACGTCTTGCCTCTCATGCAGGTAGCCTTGGTTCAAGTTTTAAGGACAGCTCATACAGAGTATCTTCATCCATAATAACTGCTTTGTCAAGTAAGTATTGAATAACCTAAAACAAAAGCAACATAATTGACGCAACACATCAGAAATAATGATTAAAACAAAAAACCTTCAGTTTTGTAGTTCCTGCTCTGTAGTCATCAGCCTGGTTTGGTTGATAGCACACTTGGGTCTGAGTCAGAAGGTTGTGGGATCAAGTCACACATGGGGACTTTGAGCTCATAGACTAGGCTGAAACCTCAGGTCCTGCCTGTCTGTAAAGGATGTGTTTCGCCCACAAAATTTACAGTCAATTCACTTTACAGCATATTCTGTGAAGCACTTTGAGACGTCGTTAAGATGTGAAAAGCGCTGCATCAAATGCAAGGATTATTATCGTTTTTATTATTATAAAAGATCCCATGGCACTGTTCAAAAAGAGACAGGAGTTTTTCCCCTGCGTCCTGCCCAACAATGCCCCAGATAAAACTGTTATTCACTTAATGACTGCTTTGCAATAGTGTTGTGTATAAATTATCTGATGTACATGTCTAAAAAAATACACAGTCATTCCACTCCACGGGTGGTTAATTATACAATTAAGGATTCCTGTAAAGTATTTGGACATGTCTGGCCACGGGCTATTATTCAGACCCACATTTTAGACTTCTTTATAGTCAAATGAAAAATGTCAGTTACTGGAGGGTTTCTGTAGTAGTTCCAATCTAATAATCGGAAAATAACTCATACCATTAGTGCCTGTTATCTATTGAATCTGTGCCAGTTACATACTGGTATGAGGTTGGCACATTCACATAGAATCAAATGTGCGAATAGCTAAGTGAAACATATCGCGTAAACTGTGTGCTGAAATATACATAAAACATAAGAATGTGTGGAATAAGAAAAGGCCATGTGATCCAACAAGCTTGGTTCCTTCATTTCCTATGCATAAAAAACACTTGGACCTTTCTCCTCCAAGATAATTGTCTAACCGATACTTGTCTAGCTATTTATTGTAGGAGCTCCCAATGCAACAGTAACTCCATCAGTCTGTGAAATGTGTAACACTGCTGCACAATCTAATAGCAAAACAAGGCTGTTCATCAGTTTCTGAATTGCATAAGAGCAATTCAGAGAGGTAAGTTGCTTTCTCTCTGCAACCTATTCAAAACAGTGTTTTGGAAAGGAAAATTATCTTTTGTTAATCCTATTTTCCACGACTGTGTAACATACATTGCAAATACAGATGAATGTCATTTGGGGATAAGCTGACAATAGTTAGTCTCCACTGCAATGCAAACAGTCCAAATCTGAGTGTGACTGTGTATTTGCTGGCACCATTACAGTATTAAAATTCACCCACTTCAAGGCCAGAGTTCAAGACTGTGCAGAAGTTTGTCAAACTCTTAAATTAAGGCTCAACTAAAGCGCTTCAAAAGAACTACAGAAATCCATCCACCAAATTCCTGCACAATGTTAGATTTTAAGAAAATGGCCTCTGATTTGCAGCCCTAGCTGAAGTCAGTCTTACTGTGAACTCTTGACATGATAGCAAACACCCAGTTACCTTTGGTTGATGATCTATTCTGTACGGGGTTTGTTGGAACTGTCGTATCTCCCTGATAATGTGAGATATCTAAATAAAAAGAAACAGTCAGAGCCAGTTAAAAAAATATTATCATAACTCTCATAAATAATTGCTTAAACAATCAAGTTCAAATAAGAGTGTTTATTATAACCGTATCCTGACCTGCTACGTGCAGAGCCCTGAGCAACAACTAATCTTTAAGCAGAGGTGGAAACAGAATGTTACACTATAAGTAAGAAAATATTCCTATACGACTTCACATTTATGTTGAAATACGATTATCAGGAAACAAAAGCTACAAACATAATGCTTGCAGGATTTAAAAGAGAGAGAAAAAAATTTAGTTTGAATTTTTTTAAATATAAACAACAAACAGATACTCCAATTATCACAGAACAGTCCCTATCTGTTTCTGTTGAGCTGGATGAGGGATTTGCTCAATAGCTCTCAAGCCTGAATTGTCTACAGGGAAACAACGTTAAGCTAGTTTCCGTACTCCACACACCTCTGTGTGGATAAATAATCTGTGTTATCTGACGAAAACATTTTGAGATGAAAAAGGAGTTTTATGCATAGCAAAAATGTTTGGGACAAATTGCATTATTGAAGCTGGAAGACTTATCTTGTGAGAAAACTACTTTCCCGTCCATCTACCTAATGAGACTACAATTCCCCTTGAATCACACGCTAGGCACTTGGTTACTTTAGATTGAAACATAATGGTCAGTGTCTCCAATAGATTCCAAACTCACCATTCTCATTTTGGAAAAGTTTACAAGGCCTTCTTCAGTAAAATTGGGTGTCCCTTCTTCAATAAACGCTAGATCAGTCAAATACATCCCAAGGTATGGGACGCAGGGAGGATTACAGCTGTTAAAAGAAGCAAAGCATTTCATTTTAAAACAATTAAATTATGTAACAACTAATTTATAAAAGATGGAGTAGTTCATTTTCCTAAGATGCTAAACATATGCAGATTGCATATCATGTATCTAGGTTAGTTTTTTTTTCAGGTTTGTGCCTGATTAGAATTCAAGTCCTACATGATTATTTGATTGTCACATAGTAGGGTTTGTACGTTATTTCCCTGACACCAATAATGATGCACAACACTGACCAGAAATGATGAAGCTACTAAGCTCCTGCCAATTATTTGAGAATCATTTTAACAATGATTTAAAGTTGTTTTCTTTACCAACTGAAACTATATGGCAGCACCAAGCAGATTTGTGATATGTGCCAAACTTTCATCTCACACACACACATACACAAACGTTTCTTAACCAAAGGGTCTTCTTTGTCTATATCTTGCTTGTGATCTTGTGATATGCTTTTATTATTAGGAATATATCTCTTATCACCTGTTTCTCACTTTATCAAGAAAGACTGTTTTAATAAACACAACTGCATTGAGAAACACTACATAATCAAGTGTAAATCACCATATAATGCAGTTACTAAGAGCTGACATATACTAATTATGTTCAGTAAATGTTACTTTGAAATAGGAATATGGAGATTTTACCACAAGGCAATCTTAAACAACAACAAAATTACATTCATAGAGTGCCTTTCACGTCGGGAGGACTTTCCAAAGCGCTGAACAATCAGGTCGGGACCCGAGCATGGGTGGGAAGGGTCAAGATAGGGGGAATGGGAAGGAGAGTAGGAGAGGTAGAAGAGTTAGGAGTGGAGCAGAAGGCACGGTCGAAGAGGAAGGTCTTGAGACCGGCCTTGAAAAGAGAGGAAGTGAGGTGAAGTGATTGCGGAATGGAATTCCACAGTGTGGGAGCAGAGAGGCTGAAAGCCCAGCCACCGATGGTGGGGCGGTTGGGGCAGTAGAAGCGGTGCAGGCCAGAGCCTGCTGAGCGGAGGGGATGGGCAGGCTGATAGGGAGACAGCAGGTCGGAGAGATAGGTGGGGGTAAGGCCATGAATGTCCTTGAAGGTGAGGATGAGGATCTTGAACTCGATCCTCTGGGGGATGGGGAGTCAGTGGAAGCAGAACTAACTTTTTCAATGTTTCTCTCAAGTTTTTAAATCTTCCTTCAGACGAGACGGTCTTCTGCAGTTTGTCCATTACGGCCTTCGTCTGTAATAAATGAAAAGAAAATCATCAAAGAATTTAAATGCAAGCTCACAATTTCTAGACATATAAATACAACGCCCAGCCTTATGTGCGAACACATTCAATACTGAGGAAGAAACCACTCTGGGATTTCTTCACACTTAATGACCTACACTCCAAAATACAATACAATTTACATTTAATTGTGTTATGTCTCCTGTTACATAGAGTGTTAGTTAGAACTCATTTAAAGTGCTTTGTTCAGTTGTATGCACCCAATTGTAGGAAGGCTATACTACCCTTAGGGGTGTGTGCAGTAACAGTTCACTAGATTAACACTGGGATGAGTGGTTTAGATATGGTGAGAGGCTGAGTAGACTGGGTTATATTTCTCAGAGCAGACTAAATCAAAGGGTGATTTGAATGAGCTGTTTAAAATAATGAAAGGAATGATAGGTTAGACACGAGACGATTTTTCTCTAGGATCCATTATAATGTGACATCGTCTTAGAATCAGAACCAAGGAGGGTCGACAAATCTGATGAAGGTATTGGTTTTACCTGTTTGCAAACTTTTGCCCAGGTTTTCTTCAGTCTGTAGATTGCACTCCTGTTCAGGGCTGAGGTGATCTCAAGGACGCCGTTGTAATTGTGCATGCAACGACAAATGTCTCCCACCGCTACCCACTTCTCAATGGAAGTGGCACGGGAGCTCACGTCAGTGTGTATCATGATTTGGGAAGCAACCAGGTTACTCATCTGAAAAAGAAATTACAGTCCAGAAGGAAATGAGGGTCACGGCTCTCATTCAGGCAAAGAGCAAGGACAGCGGGAAATAATTACACAGCTGTAATTCAATCAGTGCTTCGGATAACATTGAGAATTTTGAAAACAAACTCCGAGGCAATATTACAGCTCCAAATAATTTCCTCCAGTTGGTCATAATCTAGATGATTTCCACTGCTCAGTGAATCAGTGGCCAGAGGGCACCAATTTATCATAATTAATGGTGTCTTATGGAGGGAGTAGTCTGCTCCCTGTATGTCCTCCTGACGTAAAGGTACACTTGCTATACAAGTGTCATTTTGTTATTGTTGCTGCTCCCATATTTATCAATTTATTATAATAAACTGTCGGCAGCTGTTCTTTCAGCCACTACTCCCTGAAACACTAGAACTTTATCTCTACCTGAATCCCTCTGCCTTGCCCCTTTCTTGTCTGTTGACAGATCACATCTGATAATCACACTTTAACCGTGCCTACAGTCACCTTACCCCCTCTCTCCAGCTCTGCATCAATCTCCGCCACTGTAAAGCGCTCTCAAACTCTTCCCATATCTCACACCGCAGGCCGCTGAGACCCTCGTACACGCATCCAGACTCTACCATGTAAACTCGGTTTGTCTGCAGTCCGTCCTCTCCTGCACTAGAATCCGCAACCCCATCGCCCCCAGAATCCTATTGGCTTTCCATCACACAGAGGATACAGTTCAAGATCCTGTTCCTCAGCTTCAAAGCCCTCCATGGCCTTGCTCCCACTACCTCAGCGACCTTCTAACTCCCGACCAACCTCCCTTCTTTCTACCTCCACTGTTTGGGTTCCGGCCTGCTTCACACACCCACCGCCCGGCGTACCGCTGGTGGGCCATCTGCCACTATGCCCCCACCCTCTGAAACTCCATCCCGCAGTCCCTAGGTCTCATTGCCTCCCTTGCCTCCTTCAAGTCCCGGCTCACTCTTCTTCAACCGTACTTTTGATCAACCTCCTTCTTCCCCTGCTCTCCACCCTGCCCACCCTGTCCAAAATACTATCTATCCAGCACCTTGGGACATCCTCCAGACATGAAAAGTAGAATACAAATGTCACTTTGTTGTTGTTGTTGCTGCGGTGGTCAAACCAGAAGCCATATTAGCTTTCAAACAATAATAATAATAATGTTTACATTGGGTGTATTAACTGTCATGTCAGTAGGGCATTCCAAAGCACTTCAAAGGATATATTGTTAAGTGGAGTGACTATGTTTTGTGGACTAAAGCAGCAGTCAATTTATGACTGCAGAAATGACCCATGAACAACCATGGAGTGAATGACCTATTTTATTTGGGGCATTGTTGCACTAGATACCAGAAGAAACTCTCTTTTCAAATAGAGCTAGGGGATCTTCAACGTACACCTGAACAGACAGATGCATCGGTTTAATGTATAAAGAAATTTAAAAAAACAGAGAATGAAAGGCAAGAATGAAACAAACTGAAGCAGACTGATGCTTAAAAAGTCTATAATGATCTGATTACTAAAAATACAGGTAGACCTCACTTAATGTTGCTTCAGTCAACGTTGTTTCGTTATTACGTCACTGATACATAAGGAACGTATATTCATTTAACGTCACAACGCTCGCTATTACGTCATTCACGATGGTGGAAACGAAACTACTTTGGGTAGTGAAGGCATACATAGACGCTGAATGTCCGGCATTCTTGTGCAAGTTCGCTTAACGTTGTTTAGCTTAAAGTCGCACTTTCAGGCACACGGCTGCAACATTAAGCGTGGACTAAGTGTACAGTACTAGTGTTTTTCTCATTATGTTTAGGAACATTTCCTAGTCACTTACATCATTAAAATGCTTGCTGGTTTTCATGATGTACGGTGTCCGTTCATTTTTATCAAGTTTCATCCAGCCTTGACCAAGAAACTCCCTGAAACAACAACAACAAAATCACATTTATAGAACACCTTTCACGTCGGGAGGAAAAGAAAATGACAAAGTAAAGATAACACATGCTTTTGCTTTACTCTTTTCAAAATTTTACGCTCAATAGTTCTGGCCTTTACAACCCTTCACACGTGGAGGACATCTCAATAGGCACATGGATGTACTTTTACTCACAAGAACCTCCACCCCTCCCACTCCCAAAATAAAACTCAAACTTACTCATACGGTATGCTTCTGAAAACAATATGATCTAGAAGTGTTAACTGCTCTGCCAGTTCCATGGCTGAAAGGGTCTCAAAGGATTCCATCCTGGGACCATCTGTCTGTAAAGCATCAGGTTATGCAACAGATTAGTACAACAAAAGCACAATGATTAAATTGTGATTAAATTAGTACATTGCTGATTTGGAGGCTTAATTCGCTGGAAACCCTCGGCACAAATTTTGCAGAATGAATTAGTGATAATAGATTACAAATTGTAGACTGAAAAGTATCCCTTAAATAATGTTATAAGGTTTCTTTTTACTATGATGAGTCCAGCAATGCTAAGCAGGTAAGAGTCAATCACATCACTTATGCGGAATGATAAATAATGAGTGTGGTTGTATTTCATTAAAGTGAATTTTTGTCAGCTGAATAATCAATTTGACAGCAAAAATAATTCATTAAACCAAACTATTCATATAATCAGACTAAACATAATAGGAGACTGATCTCCCAGAGCTCTGGATTCTATTCAATAAAATGAACTATTCAATTGTCCAATATTGAATTAATCAAATTTCATTGTACTTTGTTCTTGTGCAATAATTTTGTTTTGGTCTGTTGACACATGCAGAATCCCATCAACATGAGCAAGAGTATCCAAACTAGACTGAGAGTTCCACATATGTATGCCATCCACACACGGATAGTCTTCCCTGAGCCTGAAACAAAATGCGTACTCTCTCAATAGAGGGACTCACCCTGCTTACCTAATTCAGTAATGTATCAGACCCGTGTTGTGAATTTAAATATTGCAGTTTGGAAATAAAAATAAATAGCAAGATTGATCGAAGAGGAAGGTCTTCAGACGGGACTTGAAGGAGGCAAGAGTTGGTGGGAGATATTACGGGATAGAATTCCAGGGTGTGGGCGCAGAGAGGCTGAATGACCGACCACCAATGGTGGGGCGGAAAATGTGGGGGACCTGAAAAATTATTTAATTATAAAGGTTATTAAATTAGTATAACAACAACTTGAATTCATAAAGCGCCCTTCATGTAGGGTAGTTACTGGGTTCAAGCCACTTGGAACTAATGTCGCCACTTTATATAGTCTAAGGTGACATTCCAGTGCAGTGCAAATGGAGCTGTGGTATTGAAGGTGTTATGCTTCTGATGAGATGTTAAACCAAGGTGCTATCTGGTTGTTCTAGTGGGCGTTAAAGATCCTATGAGACTATGTGAAAAGAGAAGGGAGTTTCTCCCAATGTCCTGGCCAACAAAATTGGCGATGCACTTCATGGCTGTTGAAGAACATTGATGTGCACAAATTGGCTGCTCTGTTCGTCCACAAAACACTCACTCCTCTTTACAGTATATCCTGTGAAGTGTTTTGGGACGTCCTCCTTTTGTGAAAGGTGCTATACCAAATGCAAGGTTTTTTCTTATTGTAACATCTAGGAGCTATTAAAGTGATGTAGTCAGGAGAGGGGAGGGAAAATTTGGGGGAATATAATATTTGATTTTGACAATTTAACAATACTATTTCTTTTTTAGTGTTTTCATTTAAGAGAAAATGTTCCCATTATTTTGTGATATTGTTTGCTTCTCCAATAATAATAACCTCAATAATCCTTGCATTTGATATAGTGCTTTAACAGATCTTCAAGATGTTTCAAAACGCTTCACAGCACATACTGTATGGTGAAGTAACTAAGTACAGTATTTTGTGGGCGAAACCATCCATTCATCATTAGCCCAATTTCCGGTGCTTTCTTCCCGATGTGAAATGCGCTCTATAAATGTAATTTTGTTGTAGTATTTTGTTTGTTGTTTCCTGTACCCACTAATAATCTTCCTCTTCATGTCCTTGTCTAATTTTTCTTTTAAATGTCCCGCATTTAAACATCCAGTTAAAAATGACACAGTTCCAGATTTATTTATGGGTTACTTCTCAAATGATGCACTCACCAGCTGTATAATATCTTCCATCCTCAGCTGTGCATCATCCAGTTCTTCATGTGAGAGCACACTGACAGAGAATTTAATGCATATTAGAAGTATGTAACTGCATCACTGTTATCACAGAAAAACAGAATATTCAGCATGTCAAAATTGTTGCACTTCTGATATATTTTGAGTTGCTATCGAAGTAACACAGATTTGTCACCATGCTGATATGACACAAAAAACTGTAGCAAAATTAGTTTTACAGTTGATTCAGCTAATATGGCTTCTCCCAGTCCAAAATGACAGCCTAGTGCAATACTGTGGAATGGCTGCAATGTTGGATGAGACTGTTTTTAAGTGTTAAAGATCCCACGACACTATTCAAAATGAGAGTTTTTCTCAGCGTCCTGACCAGCCTGTTTGATGTTTTGCCTGTTTGCACCATATGGCTGTTTCCACAGATAAATATATAATGAGAGAACAAACTGTTTCCTGGAGAAGTGAGCCACCTGCTGGTATTCCTTCATATATTCCTTAAATAAGTTAAAGAATTCCACAAATTACCCACCCAAACTTATTCACTTAATCAAGACATTGGAGAGATGGAAAAGCTCTGGAATATTGGAAACCAAGGCAGAAAAAAGGGAGGATATAATTGTGAAGAGAAGCATGAAATATATATGAATTCCTCATTTTCTTTCAAATGTATGTCCAATATTAAACATTATATATAGGGTTGGGACTCAATTTATCGTTTTAATTGTTGGTGTAAATTTCCAACATGAATAATACAACCAGTAAGTGTAAATTGATGGCACACAATCCTTTTACAGTGTCAATGCCATTGCTTGCTACCTTACTTTGTCATCCAAAGCAGAAACCCCATGCTGTTACCTGGAATTATTAGCCAAATATAAAATTATTACCTTAAAATGTTGGCCGTGGCTTTCCTTTCTTGCGGCAGAAGGTCAGGATCTCGCATCACTTCTTCTAACAAACCCAGAACGCTTGCCTTCAAATCACTGTTCATCTCAAAATCCTAAACAATCAACAACACCATAATTACATTTGTGTAGCATCTTTCACATCGGGAGGATGTCCCAAGGCAAGTGGACCCGAGCTGGGGTTTGGATCGGGGAGGGTGGAGGGAAGTGGGGGAAAGGGTGTGACTGAAGGCACGGTCGAAGAGGAGGGTCTTGAGACAGGACTTGAAGGAGGATAGGGAGGGGCGATTTGGAGGGATTACGGGATGGAATTCCACCAATCAGACACCAATAAAGCCATTAATATTGATAGTGCGAGTCCAGCATTTGAAATCTAGTAAATTCATGATGTCAAAAGGCAGAGATACAGACACCTTTCTTTGAGTACTCAGTTGAATTAACCGGGTCTTTTCCCTGATATACTTCCAATACATATCAGACACTCTCTTAGATGGTTTTCTCACCTTGAAGCAGAAGGTTGTGGGTTAAAGCCTCACCCTGCGACACTGAGATCTCACAGTCTTTCCTGACACTAGACTTCATAGCTGAGGGAGCACTGCATTGATGAGGTTCTATTCCTCTGAAGAGACTTTTAAAACAAGTTGTTTGCCTGTTCAGATGGACTTTTGCCTTGGGATATCCTACCTGAAAGCCACTATACCATTTTTTTGTTATCGATAAGGTTAAATATCTCCTAGTTAAAAAGCGAAGGGACTTCCGCTGAGGTTTCCTGCGCATACACAACAACAATAAAATTACATTTGTATAGCGCCTTTCACTTCAGGAGGACATCCCAAAGTGCTGGACAGTTACTGCTTTAGACCCAAGCTGAGGACAGGGGTGCGGGGAAGGAGTTGCCGATGGGTCCATTGAAGAGGCGAGTCTTGAGGCGACACTTAAAGGAGGCCAGGGAGGGGGTGAGGTGGATGCACTTTGGGATAGAGTTCCAGAGGTTGGGGGCAGAGTGACTGAAGGCTCATCTGCCAATGGTTGGGTGGGTGAGTCAACGGACGTGGAGCAGGCCAGAGTCTGCTGAATGGAGGGGGTGGCATGTTGGTCAGGGGATAGGAGGTAACGGATATAGGGTGGGACGAGGTGGTGGAGGGCTGTAAATGTGAGGACCAGGATCTTGAATTGGATCCTCTGGATAATGGGGAGCCAATGGAGTCGAGCAAGGATGGGGGGAGATGGGGTCACGGAGTTTGGAACGGTAGAGGACATGGGCCACAGAATCCTGGATTATCTGCAACCTGTGGAGGGAGGAATTGAAAAGGTTGACCAGCAAGACATTTGCACAGTCACTACACCTTACAGTAAATCTTGTGAAGTGGTTTGAGACGTTTGATGGAAGGCCAGCCTCTTAGCTGTGGTACTGTTTAGTTTGGGGGCAACGTAAGGATTTCTATTCAAGATGTCAGCGACAGACACTAACCTTGAACATATATTGGGGCTAGTTAAAACTGAACCATTGTACAAAATCTGAGTTTACGCCTTCAGAGGTGCCTGTCCTTTATAAAACAACGCAATGATTACATGTCCATCTGAATGACAGTATAATTTACATTTATATAATACCTTTTACATTGGGAAGACGTCTCAAAGCATTGAAATTAATTGCCTTTGTGTTTATTTTGAATTTCCCTATGTCCTTATCCCTGGTAATACAGAGAATATTTGGCTAAGAGCTCTGAAGTACATTTGTCTTATTTCTGGTAGTCAAAGTGGCTTTTGGTGATGAGATATTCCTAATAGTCCCATTCAGATGTATCCATTCAGTAATTCAGCTTCTGGCTGATGGCTTTGACCTTCCAACTATAAGACTGAAACATTGGAAAGCATTAGTGTCATTCCCTAAATAGCACTTTATTTGCTACAAACATCATTTTATTAGCCAGCTAATGGCTGTACTGAAGGAAAACAAGCAGGCCAGGATTCAACACCAACAACAACAAAATTGCACTTGTATAGTGCCTTTCACATCAGGAGGACAGCCCAAACCTGTGACTTTCAGATCTGTGCAATCCAATGCTACATTGGGCAGTGGTTTTTACATCCCTTGGGCCATCGAAGGTTGTAAATTATTTTCTTTAAAATTGCTTGATGACTTTAAGTTGTTGCACAGAATATTTACAACAACAATAACAACTTGCATTTATATAGTGCTCTTCTTGCGAGGTAGTGTCTCAGAGTGCTCAAAGGCAATTGGATAGTCAACTGAAGATTATCAATAAAAAAGGGTATAGGAAAAGAGCAGAGAAATGGGAATTAAAGTACAGTGAAGGAAGTGGTACCAACATAACCTAAATGGGCCATAATCCACCAATGAATTGATCATTCACATTTATATACCCACTAAAGAACAGTCAATTACGAATAATATTTTTTGCATATGATATAGCATATTATCATCCTGTCAAGATGTCCCAAAGAGCTTAACATGACATACTATAAAGTGATGCGACTGTATGTACTTTGTGGGAGAATGCAGCTGCCAATTTGTGCACAGTATTGTCTCACAAAACAGCCATGGAGTGAGAGACTAATTTTATTTAAGGATTCTTGGCTAGGACACTAGGAGAAACTCCCTTCTCTTTTTGAGTGGTGCCATGGGATCTTTAACGCCCACCTGGACAGGCAGATGCAACTTCAGCTTAACGTCTCATCCCAAGGATATCACCTCTGTCAATTCAGCATCTCCCCAGCACTGCCCTGGTGCATCATCATAGACTACATTTAGACTCTCAACATGAGACTCAACTCACAATCTTCTGACTCAGAGGCAAAAGTGCTACCAACTGACACAAGTTGTGACACGATAAGCACAATAAACACAATAAAAATTCAGTCACTGCATTTTACAATAGAATCCTGTGAAGCACTTTGAGATGTTCTGCTGATGAAAGGTATTACATTAAATGCAAGGATTATTAGTAGCAGTAAAATGGCAATGTTATGCATTCCTACCATTAGTGAAAATACATTATTTTCCCTACCATTGTTTCAGAAAAATAATCTTACATTTGATAGAGTACCTTATCACATCATCAAGATGTCTGTCTCAAAGCAATTTACAGGATTTTAAGTACTGTATATATAAGACTATACTTGTAGGCAGGTCCAGCAGTCAATTTACACGCAAAATCCCATACAGCCATGAAGTGAATGACCGATATTATCTGGGGGATAGATAGTTAAATTTCCTTCCCTTTTATATATCACAACTATATCATATTACAGTATGTACACTAATTTAAGCCTTCTGTCATTTTTGTGCTGACATAAACACAATCACAGACTGTAGGAATGTCTGTTGCCACGAGATGGAGCTCTAAATGCAGCCATCAGACGAACATTGCCTGTATTCATGTCAAACACTGCCAGTGGGGTCTGACTTGTGAGAAATGTAAATCGATTCCTGTTGATATCTCTCGTCATCCCATTCAGAGTCTTTCACGCTGGGAGGACGATAGAGTGGGTGAGATAGGTGGGGTGGAGGGCGGAGAGAGTTGGAGCATCTCCGGGATTGAGTTCCAGAGAGTAAGGGCAGAACAGCCTCTATTGACAGCAATGTGGAAGTCAGGAATGATATCCCACCAATGGCCATGAGGTCAGTGAAGTGAAAATGGGTTGCGGGAACACAAATGTCAATGGAGACATCTAGCCCATGTCAGTTTGGGATCAGAGACAGACACACAATGTTTACACCTGCTGATACCATTCACACTATTTTAATAGCCACAATGGTGACTTCATTCCAAATAGTGTGGATATCAGGCTTTCTATGCACTTGGGAAAACCTCATCCATATCTCAATGAAGTTCACGTATTTTTTAAACATTATTTAAACATTATAATTTAGAAATAAAGCGAATTTCAGAAATTGAGCATTGTGTTTCGATTAATTTTGCCATGTTCTTGGTGGCAGGGAAATATTTTTAAACAACAGCATGTTTACAGTTCATTAAAGGAAAGCATAATTTCAATTTTTTAGGACGTATACTTCCTCGACAGCTCATTACATTCCGAGGACTCTCTTGTGCAATGAACAAGAGCTCAAAATTTGAGCCCATTACGAATTTAAGTCAATACAGTACTTTGTTGTTTCCTATCTCCCTTCTAATCTGGTCCATTATTTAGCATCGCTGCACAAAGTAAAACTGAAAGAGCGGTAATGCCACATGGTATTGTCAGATTGTCAGCTATACTCCTAGCTCACCAAACTGATTTGACCTGAAATTGCATGCAATTAGAGCTTTAGCTGTGGTTGTGCTACAAAAGTTGACTGACAGCATCCAGTCTGCGGAAACTAACAGTGCCTCTAATTGGGCTGACTGCTTGTACGTTTGGCAGCACTCTGGCTAAAAAAAAAACATAATCCCTGAAGGATTTCCAGCAGTTAAACTTCTTCCCCCAACCCCCATTGCACCCTGCTCCATCTTTCTATTACTTTGTAGCCATTAATTTCGTTAAGGCAAAGTATATTTATAAGACTAATGCACTCTACTCGCTAACTTGACCACATAAAGCAATTTTTTTAAAAAAAATTTGCATCCCATTTCAATCCACGACTGTTTGTAGAGTACTGCCGTGCGCAATTGGCTGCCGCATTAAGCCCACAATATATACAAAATATACAGTCAATTCACTTTACAGTATATTCTGTGACGAGCTTTGAGACATCTAGAAGACATGAAAAGCACTGTATCAAATGCAAGGATTATTATTATTATCCCTCTATGGCCCAAGAGATATAGAAGCGCTGGCCAATGCAACACTGGGTCACACAGATCTGATAGTAACAGGTTTGAATCCTACCCCAACGCAACAAGTGGACCATAAGCAGATTAATCCCTCTGGGAAGAGAATACCCAGTGTCTGGATGTCGATGAGGACAGAATAGAGGGTGTGCTCACAGAAGGGAGAAATGATTCCTAGCAAAGCTTCCATCGGGGATCCTGACACCAGAAGAACAAAGCAATGACCTGAGCCTTTGGTGTGATAGATCCTACACACCTCCAAAATACAGTCACAATACTTAAATAAAGTAAATCTTGTGAAGTGCTTTGTGATGTCTGCCGAACGTGAAAGGTGAAGTAGCAAAAGCAAGGATTATTATTGTTATTTTTACTATTATTATTGCAATATTATTGTCTCAGTATTTGAATAGTTGTACCTGAGAGTGTTTGGAAACCCAGTGTCGGAGGACATTCAAGACACGATTTGTAGCTGCCCTACGGATTATAAATTCTTTATCACACATGCGCTCTGTGTTGTTAAATCCTGTGGAAAAAAAAGGACAACAGATACTTTTAGTGTAAGAGAACAACACTTAACAATACAATGCATCGTTTTTTTGAAAGTCTTTTGTCCAGGGTTCATGTCACTGTTAACTAACATGTTGATGCTGTCGGAAGAGGATGGATTTTGAATACTGGAGTTCACAAATATAGGAGTCTATCAAGGAGAGATTGTCACATTCAGCAGCAAGTCAAAGTCAACTATAGGAGGACTGGTATCAAATGGAAAATGCCATAAACGTCAGCATACTTTCACAGGAAGAGGAAGTGTGGTATCACACGATTGATTTGTATGAAAAAAGCCCTTCAGCCCATCCGATATCATCCCTCGGAGCAAACACCTCTGTGGAGCCCAAACAATGGCTTCACACACAATACTAAAACACAACATATAAGGCCCAACACATTTCAATTATGTCACATTATGTCTGCAGAGATAGGTGTTAAAGATCCCATTGCACTATTCAAAACAGAAGTTTCTCTCAGTATCCTGGTCAAAAATCCCCCAAATAGAATTGAAAAATTTGTTTCATGACTGTTTGTGGGACATTTGTGTCTACAGATGTACAATTGTAGACACAAATAGAGAAAAACTATTTCCACTCGTGGGTGAATCTGTGACTCGTGGTCACAGATTTAAAATAGTTTCAAGGCGCAGTAGAGGGGAGCTGAGGAGAAATGGTTTCACTCAGCGAGTTGTTCGAATCTGGAATGCATTGCCTGAAAAGGTGGTGGAGGCTGATTCGATAACAACTTTTAAAAGGGAATTAGATCTTTATTTAGGGAGAACGGGTCTATTAGGCTATGGGGAGCGGGCAGGGCAGTGGGATTGAATCGCTCTTTTCAAAGAGCCGGCACAGACTAGATGGGCCGAATGGCCTCCTTTTGTGCCGTAAAATTCTATGATTCTATGATTCTAATTGGTCTACTGCATTCGCCTACAAATACACAGTCACCCCACTCTACAAATTAATTGCAATGATAGATTAATTGCAACCATATTAATAATATAAATTTTATTGTATAGCCGCTACTGAGACAATATATTATTTTTATAATAACAATGCTTGCATTTGATATAACGGTTTGCACATCGAAAGGAGTCTCAAAATACTTTACTGCACTTCAAGTGTAGTGACTGTTTTATTAAGCAGACACCTATTCTTAGAATGAGGGGGGTGGGGGGGGGTTGAAATCATACAAGTAGAGGTGAAACGTGGTTTTGCCTTCAAGTGGGTGAGTATCGTTTACTCTTATTTTCCCAAATTAAATGAAAAGCAAAAGCTTTGCAATTTACTTAGGGGAACATGAAATGGAGAGAAGCAGATCTCTTCACAGCAGGTACTGGATCTGAGAATTTAATACAGAAAAGCAAACACCAGTAAACCCACATCTAATAAGGTGATATTACAGTGCAGCCAGGACCATCAGAAGAAATGTCACCATCACAGCAACTCTATGTAAATACCAAGCCTGACGTGAACTGAGCTGGGGATGGTTGCTGAAAGCTTCATTACTTATGTGTTTTCATTTACTTATTGATTTGAGAAGTATGATTACAACAACAACAACTTGGATTTATATAGCGCCCTCCACGCCGGACGGCATCTTAGAGCTCTTCACAATAATGGATCCCGGGCCTGAGCCAGGGGTAGAGGGAAAAAGGTGACCATAAGCACGATCGAAAAGAAAGGTCTTTAGCTGTCACCTGAAAATAGGAAAGGAGGGGGCGAGGAGAAGGGAGTGCAGTAGGGAGTTGCAGAGCCTCGGGACGCAGTGGCTGAAGGCACGGCTGCCGACGGTGGAACGGAGGATTCGGGGGACAATGAGGAGACCAGACTCGGTGGAGGGCTTCTGAGAGGAAGAGATTTTTAATGTATGTTTTCTGTTATAAAACTCAATAAAATAATAAAATAATAAAAGTAATCCTTGAATTTGATACAGCATCTTTCACATTAGGAGGATATCTCAAAGCACTCAAAGACGCTATACAAATGTAAATTTGTTGTTGTAGTAACTGTGTGTTCCTTAGGCGAATGTGGCAGCCAATTTGTACACAGCAATGCTCCATAAACAGCAAAAAAAAAGCAATGGGATCTTCAAAGTTCACTTGAACAGAAAGACGGGGCCTCAGTTTAACATCTCATCCAAAGGATAGCACCTCTGACCTTTGCAGCACCTCCTTAGCCCTGGAGTTTCAGCCTAGACTGTATGAGTTCAAACGCCTTCTACTTGCCTTCATTTCATTTTCCCGTTAAGTAATTCCATGGAGATTAGCAAGCAATGCCTTCTCCCCTGGGAACTCATGCGCTGTGGTTGGACTGGGACAAGGATTTGATTCCTTGACTAAATCTTACTAAGTCATTATCAAGTCTGTATGGCTTTTTGCACAATTACATAACATTGCAAGACTCACTCACTTACACCCTCATTCTCTAACACCAGTTCAATATTCAGCCACCGTAAAACAGGTTTGTTCTGCAGTCTCTAATCTTGTGTTTAAGATGATCTGGCACATTTCCAATGTAAACTCTAGATTTAAATTCATTCTGGATTTCCTGCAGATTTAACAGATTTGATTTCATTCTGATTTGTTCCAGATGCTTAGCTTTAATTAATGCTCATGTGGAGTAAATCTCAGTGTTCTTTGCCTTGCAATTTTTCAGCTGCACATGAACATAGACCAAATAATTTACTCTGTGAAAACTTACAGTTAAGTTGCAATGAAAAGCTTACCCACATCTGTTCCTTACAATCTAATTTTGTACCTTGCTTAGAAGATCCAAACCCAGTCAAGGGTTAGATCTGCTAAACAAGATAAAAGGTTAAGAAATTATTCTTTGTTTGAATATAGTCAGTGGGCCATAGGCACTAAGCATCTTATCTGCAAAGCTCTCAGAAGAACTGTACCATTGGTGTCTATCTATCAGGATCACTAATACCAAACAGACGTTAAAGAGTACTGTATCTATGTTGGCTTAAAAATCCTGTAGCGTTTGAGATCAATGTCTTTATGCATTCACCTACAAAAACACACAATCAGTCTAGTTTACATTACCTCCTGTGAAATGCTTTGAGATATCCTCCTGATGTGAAAAGCACTATATTTAAATGGAAGGACTATTTTATCATTATTATAAATTATTTAAAATGAAAAACAGATCATAGCAAAATTCAAGGGTTTTTAGTGTTTATAAGATGCTAACCTTTAAAAAAATGTAAAACAGTTAATTCACATGTCGTATTAAGTGATTTGTAATAAATGCATTGATTTAATGCCAGGCTTGATATCAACTAGTAGATTAGTGTATTCAATATTTAAGATGAGAAATCCGATATAGAAGATCATTTGTACAATGTGTTCATAATTTGCTGTGTGTGTCAATGAGGGTGACTTGGTAGCGCTCTTCACTCTACTGTGAGTCAGAAGGTTGTGGATTTGAATCCCACGTAGGACTCGGCAATTACATAGGCCTGCGTGAAACTTCGCAGCAATGTTGGAGGTGTGCTGCATTGTTGGAGGTCTCGTCCTTCAGATAAACCATTAAACCAAGGCTCAGTACGCCTGCACAAGTAGACGTTAAACATCCCATGGCAATACTCAAATAAAGAAGGGTGTTTCCCTCAGTGCCTTGGCCAATAATCCCCAAAATAAAATTGGTCATTCACTAATGGCTGCTTGTGGGACACTACTGAGCTCAAAATTGGCTGGCATGTTCAGCCACAAAACACACACACTTTACCATACACTGTATCTTGTGCAGCTTTTTGGTGTTCACCTAAGTGAAACTTGCCATACCAAATAAAAAGCAATATTCACATCAGAGGATATCCCAAAGTAAATTACCATGCATAATTTGCATACCTATGTTTCTTCTTCATGTTTAGGGAAATGACATGTTAATGTGAAGTAATTACTTATTTGTCAGAATTATCAGTTTGTTCTATTGTTTTTACAGTTACTTGACATTTGCTTCAGAACTAGATAAGATAAACTTACTTCAAGAGTGATGGCTATATTTTCATACTTAGACTGAGTGGATATATAAAAAATGTCCTCCAATTTTAAGTCCTCCAATTTTAATAATGTCAAGTAACATATATTAAAAAATGAATAAATTACAGTCTCTAAACTACTCCTGTGAGCATACAGCCATCTGTTAACTCCATTAAGTATAGCTTTGAGCAATTCACATCGACATAAAACAAAGGATCAAGAATTGAATTCATAGCATTCAATTCATAAATTGAATTTATGACATTTTTAAAACAACTGATCCTTTCTAGTAAATCTAAATGCTAATAATTTGATTGCAGGAAGAAAAGAGATTTGTCAATGTGAAAACATTGATTCCGCACAATAAACACTATAAATAGCTGAAGTCACTGCAGATGATTTCAGTGCTAAGATTTCCCTCTTCTTCACACCAGTCAACATCTACAGTCAGAACTAGCACTGAGGCCACAGTTCCTACCAAAGCAGATTAGTCTGACTCCCACTGATCCAAAAATTCAGATCCATCAAAATAAAACGTGATTCTTTCTTTGAAACGAGGATGCCTTGGTCGCATGGACTCTAGGGGAAAGCACACATTTCCATTTGTTGATAAAGTTACCCACCTTAGATTGTGGTGTGTATGGGATTTGTGGTGTGTATGGGATTTATTATATAATAATAAACCTTGAATTTGATATAGCACTCTTCATGTCTTCTAGATGTCTCAAAGCGCTTCACAGAATATATAGTGAAGTGAATTTAATGTATTTGTGGGCGAAACGCGGCAACCAATTGCGCACATTCCAATCTGAATATAGTTAATAACAGACTCGAGTGGGCCCAGGCTAGCAAAGGTTTACAAACAGAAAAAGCTTGGAATGAGAAAAGGCCATTCAGCCATCAAACATAATCCTTCTAGAGACGATCTTTCGATTCCTCTGAGCATCATAAATAATTAAGCAAAACTTTTGAATATTTATCATTCTCTACTATTCAACCTTTAATGTTAATGATTATTATTATTATCCTGAACTAAGAACTGCATCTGAGCTTGATATTAGGATTCACTCCAACCACTTACATCCATCTCTTCCTAACATTCCAATGTCCTTGTAGCAACCGCAGCAAACATACAGTGAACTTACCAAACTTACTAACACACTAAATATGCTAAGTGTCATTTATTTTCTATATTATAAATTGTTATATAAAATGAGAACTGCAACTTTATTGCTATACATTAGGAAGCAAAACCATTGCATCGTAAAGGCAAAGAAAAAACTAGGATAAATATTTTCTGAACTCCTTCAAACTGTAGAAAACGAACATAGTGCCATGAATTCACATTTTACCTGTGGTAAAGAATCCTTGGTTTTCTTTTTTTCTGGGACTCACTTCCTGACTTATCAGCCCATTCCAATGATGCGTGTTACAGTGAGGAGATGCATGTACATTATTTCGGAGGAGCTACATTAAACTTCCACATATATGTGGATAACACCCAAATCCACTTCTCCTCAAGCAGCAACTCCAGATCTGTTAATGTTCTGCCAACTTGTTAGTCAAACATCAAGGCCTGGATGAGCGCAAGCTTCCTGCAGCTGAATGTCAACAAGATGGAAGCTGTACTCCTTGGCTCCCATCAACATCTTCTCTCCTGAGTCTCTGACCTTCTCATCCTCCTCGGCCTATCTCCAGACTTACTAAACATGTAGGTAACCTAGGTAACAGGTTCAATCCCCAGCTGTCCTTCCTACTCCACATTTAACCAGGGTTGCTTTCTTCCACCTCCATCATATTGCCCATCTCTGACCATACCTTACAATGCAACCGAAACCCTCATCCACACTTTCGTCACCTCTCACCTCTATTATTCTAATGCCCTCCTCGTTAGACTCCCACATACTCACACACTCTAAATTTGATGCTATGTAAATGCAACTTGTTGTTGCATTTAAGTTTATGAGGTGAGCAACAAGGACCAGACTGAAAGCTGAAGTGCACACCTTCAGTATGAATAAAGCATTTTTCTGGAGAGTAAACAATATACACCTGTGTTGTTGTTTTTCCTGGGATTGCGTGGCTCCAGATAAATTCCCAAACTGGTCTGGAGTGCAGCCTTAAGTGGAAATTAAATGGAACCATCCAGGGAGCTGCCAGACCTCTCGCCATAACTTACACCAACTTACGTAACTTATGTCTTTTACAACCAACTGAACAAGCCATCAGGGCCTCAAAAGACAAAAAGATAATCCAATAATAATGCAATCTTTCCCCAGTCCCTCACTGGAATATAAAATTTACTGTGGTCTTAAATTCCAACAAGGGCTTCAATTTACAGCCTTTTGATGCAGATATGAAAGTTCTGCCAAATAAACCAAGTGCGATAGCTAAAGAAGGTGGTTCCAGTTATGCTTGAAATGAGAGGATAACTCTCTACATGCAAAACATATATTAGCTATTACATTGTGCTCTATAGCTTATGCAAACTATTTTGAACAGTAACTGTTCCCACTTGGCTTCCCTGCAGGAATTTGTTTTTTGCTTCCATTATAACAATAAAATAATGATCCTTTCATTTGATATACCACCTTATCATGTTGTTGCAATGTCTCAAATTCTTCAAAGGATTTTGCTGTGAATATATTTTTGTAGGCAAGTGGGACAACCAATTTGCAGAACTGCTTCACAAACAGCCATAAAGTCAGTGAACAATTTTATTTGGTGGATTATTGGCAGGGACACCAAGAAAAATGTTTCCTTCTCTTTACCTAGCAGTAAGCAGGAACTTGGTTGTCAGACATTTGTCGGATTACTTTTCCAAGTGTAAAAATACTTTTAAAAAATAATTTGGTCACTCAATCCCCAATCGTATATGGGACACTGCGCAATTAGCTGCCACATTTCACCCACAAAATAAACAGTCAATTCTGTGAAGCGCTTTGAGATGTCTCAAAGATGTAATATCAAAAGCAAGGATTATTATTTATTAATTATTAAGTGACATTCCCTTTCTGAATAGTGCCATGGGATCTTTAACATCCACCGGAAAGGCAGGTAGAACCTCGGTTTGAACAAAGTTGATTCCATTACTCTATGTTAGGTTTGGAAATTAATTAGAAATAGTGATCTAATATGCAGGTGGAAAGAAGGCACTTGATTGAAAATTGAAATGATTTTAATCAAGTGATCAGAGTAATAGTCCCAGTAAAGAAACACTTAATGTTTTGGTAGTCAGTTCACATCAGTACAGTGGAGGCCTAGATTAATTCCCAAATTTAGGAGATAGAGCACTCAGATAAGAATTGCAAACCAAGGACATTTCTTTCATAAAGGGAACACTGAAAAATGTTTTCATAGAATAGTTATGAAGGTGTTAGAAAAGTTGTATGAAGGCCAAATTTTCTATTGTGTAGCAAATTCAAGAATAAGGGCCAATAAGGCAAGAAAAGCAAATCAGAAATGTGGGAGAAATACTTTTTGTAAACATACAATAAGCAGGTGGAGCAAACTACCAACATTGGTTGCAGAGCAAAGAACCATAATGGTTTCAGAAAAGGAATTACCGCAGACATTTTCAAGGGAATTAAAAGGATTCAGGGTTATTTAGTGATTAGATTCATGTATAAAGGAATCTTTTGGGAAGTTGAACGTATATACTAGACAGACCAATGGTCTACTCCTGCCTGAAAGGTAATAATCTCAACACGAATAGCAATGAACTGAGTGATGCCCGCCCCTTATTGACAGAAGGTAAAAGGACACATGTAAAATTGGTTACAGACCACACAGCAAGTTTAATCTCCAGACTTTCTGTAAAAGTGTTCTTGGGGTTTGATTTGAGATATTCATAAATTGGATTTGTTGTGTTAATTGTGACTTACAGTTTGGGAATACTGGAAGTCATTTGATTTGATAGATTCAAATGGCTAATCATGTGGAGGCAGAGGGCATGGCTGATGTACTGAATGAGTACTTCGCCTCTGTCTTCACAAAAGAAAATGATACAGCCAATGCCATGGTATTAGAGGAGAGGGTAGGAGAAATGGATAGAATAATTATAACCAGAGAGGAAGTGCTAAAAAGGTTGACGTCGCTCAAGGTGGATAAGTCACCTGGTCCGGATGGGATGCACCCTAGGTTACTAAGGGAGGCACGGGAGCAAATAGCAGGGACTCTGGCCACGATCTTTCAATCTTCCTTGGACACAGGGGTCGTGCCAGAGGACTGGAGGATAGCTAATGTTACTCCCTTGTATAAAAAGGGGCAGAAGGACAAGCCTGGTAACTACAGACCAGTCAGTCTAACGTCGGTAGTGGGCAAACTTCTAGAGTCCATAATCAGGGACAAGGTAGATCTTCACTTAGAAAGATATAGGCTAATAAAGGACAGTCAACATGGATTTGTTAAAGGCAAATCTTGCCTTACAAATCTGATAGAATTTTTTGATGAGGTAACGGAATGGGTGGATAATGGTAGCGCAGTTGATGTAGTTTACATGGACTTTCAAAAGGCATTTGACAAAGTGCCACATGAGAGACTTATTATGAAATTAAAGGCCCATGGCGTAAAAGGGACAGTGGCAGCGTGGATCCACAACTGGCTGCGAGACAGAAAGCAGAGAGTTGTAGTGAGCGGCTGTTTTTCAGATTGGAGGGAAGTGAGCAGTGGTGTGCCACAGGGATCAGTTTTGGGACCATTGCTGTTTGTAATCTACATCAATGATCTGGACTTGGGTGTACGGAGTACAGTTTCCAAGTTTGCAGATGACACTAAGTTAGGGAGAATAGTAAACAGTGAGGAGGATAGTAGCCATCTGCAAGAGGATATAGACAAATTGGTAAAGTGGGCAGACACATGGCAGATGAAGTTTAATGCAGAGAAGTGTGAGGTGATGCATTTTGGGAGAAGAAATGAAGGGAGGCAATATAGGCTAGATAGTACAATTTTAAATGGTGTAAAGGAACAGAGAGATCTGGGGATTTGTGTTAGTGACTCATTGAAGGTGGCAGGACAGGTAGACAAGGCTGTTAAGAAGGCATATGGGATACTAGGCTTTATAAATAGGGGTATAGAGTACAAAAGTCAGGAAGTGCTGACTAACCTCTATAGGACTTTGGTGAGGCCTCAGCTGGAATACTGTGTTCAATTCTGGTCACCACACTACAGAAAGGATGTGAAGGCATTGGAAAGGGTACAACGAAGATTTACTAGGATGGTGCCAGGATTGAGGGACTTCAGCTATGAGGAAAGGCTAGATAGGCTAGGGTTATTCTCTCTGGAGCAGAGAAGATTGAGGGGAGACCTAATAGAGGTTTATAAGATCATGAGGGGTTTCGACAGGGCAAATAGAGAAAAACTATTTCCACTCGTGGGTGAATCTGTGACTCGTGGTCACAGATTTAAAATAGTTTCAAGGCGAAGTAGAGGGGAGCTGAGGAGAAATTTTTTCACTCAGCGAGTTGTTCGAATCTGGAATGCATTGCCTGATAAGGTGGTGGAGGCTGATTCGATAACAACTTTTAAAAGGGAATTAGATCTTTATTTAGGGAGAACGGGTCTATTAGGCTATGGGGAGCGGGCAGGGCAGTGCGATTGAATCGCTCTTTTCAAAGAGCCGGCACAGACTAGATGGGCCGAATGGCCTCCTTTTGTGCCGTAAAATTCTATGATTCTATGATTCTATGATTCTATGATCTCGAATGCCAGGAAAGTCTGCAACCTATCTTACATTGCAGTCTGTAACTACAATGTTACTTGTTCCAACCACTCAAGTTCTACAAAAAAAATCAATGCATCTCAGAGGTAGACTTTTTTAAAGCAATTTTTTCTCCTCTAAATCTGGAGGCCCTAGTCTCCTTACTCCTTTACTTAAAGTACTGTATCACTTGTGTCAGGTGTTCTCTAATCCCTTACCTAAATGGCCATTTTTTTTGTGTGAGTCTTGTCACGTGTGTGACTGTTGACAGGTTATTTGGCTGTTGAGTATAATCCTGCCGAATTTGACACCATAAATGTGTACCTTCTAGTAGAGATCTCTGGTTAGTGATCATGAGTGGGATTCCTACGTGGTGTTCCTCTCACTGATCTGGGATACTGAGGCCATCAAGGGAACATTAAAACGTTTTTAAAACCAAAGAAATCATGATCACTATATCACTGTGGAGTAGCACAGGACCACAATAACACCTGTATAGCATCCTTCACACAGGGCAGTGTCTCAGAGAGCTTAACATTAGTGGAGCTTGACTAAAGGACAGTTCTGTAACACTATGAACCATTTTGAGGTTACCAGTGTGTGTATCCAGCCTACCCATCCAACTTCGCAAAGGAATGCACTGATAAGAAAAGACGTATTCTGTGTTAAGGAACGGGCGTTGGTAAATAACTGATTATTTCCATCCCATTAATAGACTAAGATAAATAAAATGAATAGGAGAGGGTGGATTTACCTCCCATAGAAACTCGTCTAAATTTTTCCTGCACTCCAGTGTTTTCGGCTGACGGACTCCCATGTCCTGCTGCCGCTGTGGCAATGGCGAATGCTGAAGTAGGAGACACAGAGCAGCGTGCATTGTCCATCTCTCTGCAGCCGGCTCCCATCACACCAGACTGAACTGCATCATTCAAATCACACAAAGGACATGCTTAATTCTACCACTCTGCAGATCTATTTTAAGCAAAAGCTACAATACTTATACTACGTCTTTGTCTTTTGACCTAATGAGATAGCTAAACTACTGTGGAATTGCAATTTATTTTGCATTGATAAAAGGGGTTAAGAAATTTCTTATACCGTTTACTTTATAAGAAAGTGCAGACATAAATATTAACAATAATCCTTGCATTTGATGCAGCACTTTTCACGTCTTCTAAACATCTCAAAGCGCTTCACGGAATTTACTGTAAAGAGAATTACTATATATTTGTTGGTGAAACACGACTGCCAATTGTGCACAGCAGTGTCCCAGGTTATGACTGCAAGTGCATAACGTCAGGTTATGACTGCAAACCTTTCAGTGAGACACTGATAATGTGTTCATTATCACACACTGATAAACTGTTCATTTACAAAGAAACAACTGCATTTTTATTCAGCATCCATCAGGAATTAAGAAAATAATTTATGGAGGAATTTTACATAACACCATGTGCGTGATATGCATCTTGCAGCATCTGACAACTTGTGAAACATTAGTAATTCAGTCCACCAGCAATGTGAGATTAGATTGATTTCTCCCCACTTTTCTTTTTTATATAGTTTCCCACTTTCAGGATCCACTTATAACTCCGCAGAGATGATCTGGCAAAATGCTCCCAACTGTGAATACCACTCCTTCCACTGGGCAGTGCACAAGAATCCCTTTGACTGAATCTCCCGAGTTCCTTACTTCCCTACCAACAGGGAAGCTCCTGGCTTTTATTGGTGGCTCCCTCTCCGTACAGGGACCACGTTTGAGTTGTAAGAGTGAACACATGTCCTATTGCTCAGTGTTGCCATGATCATTTATTGTACTAATACACCAGCCCACCTACCCATGAATATTCTGTGTATTGAAATAGAGTACACATTCCATTCCAATACTCCAGGAATTTCCATTTGTAGGTAAGATGCACATAATTCTCATTTGGATTTGGATTCTCTTAAACACGATGATGGGTTTCCGCATGTGCCAGAAGGCATTGGAAGGTTGGAAAGCTTTGGATGAAAGTGAACTGACAGTTCAAATATACGCAACTTAAAGCAGTCCCAGGCTGCAACATTGGCCAAAAGATTGTTCATACTAATAGCTCAGTTAATGCAACTGTTAGGTTTATGTGTCATATTAGCTATCCGCATTTTTAAGCCATTTTAAACACAAAACTTCACTTAAATTTGTACAAGTTAAAATGTGAGGAGTTAAGGGGCAATAGAGGTATGTTACATGTTGGAAACATTGCTTGTGATACATGAGGAGTTGTGTATCGTAATCTTGTATAACCTAATGTAGACTTGCTGCTGCAATACAGATGTCATAAATCACTGCTGACATTTCCTTTCCTCCTTATATTCTTTTTTCCTTTGGAATGCACGTACCCTCACCTCCTGACTGCCGGAATCTGAAATGCCGTGGGGTGGAAGGAGATCTACATGGAGACATTTCTGCTGCCTCGACAGCCTGAGGCCCTTCTGGAATTGTCTTGTCCAAAGACACAGACTCTAGACCTGCTGCTACCAAAAAGCAACATTTAGTAAATATATCACATCGAAGCTGAAAATGGCATTTTTCACTCATAACAAACCAAAATCTTCCATGGAAAGTCTGTACTATTACCTGAGTTTTCTTTTCATTTGCTAAACGGCATAGTCATGGTCAAAACCAATAGTACAAAATATCATTCTGTCAAAAACCTAAATTTTAATATCACAAATCGATTCTGAAAAAAGAAAATGTGATCTATTTCATGAAGCCAGATCTTGTCAATCCAGTTGTTTGTATGGTATTTGTATTAATGCTGTTTCTGTTTAAATTGACTAAAATGAAGTAAGTAACAACAACAACAAAATTACATTTGTAAAGCGCCTTTCATGTCAGGAAGACATCCTAAAGCATTAGACAGTCCGTATTTCAGACCCATATAACATATAGTATAACAATGCTAACCACATCCTGATAAGACAGTCATTCAACATTTTTAACTTATCTTTCTCTTTTGTATATTGAATGACCTGCTCTGCATTTCCAGGGTTTATTTCAGATTTTAGCCAACTTTATAACCATTCTGGGAAACTCCAACAAGTTTGTTAGCCTTTCAACATATTCTAACTACTGTACTTTGACTGGTATTACGTGGTGTTGGTAACTTTCAATTCCAAAGATTTTATCGCAGACAGCAGTAAATTCTTGGACATTCTTCAATGGACTTTGTACAGTTTATACCACATAATAATAATCCGTGCATTTGATACATCCAATGACTCAATATGGATAAATATCAGAAAGAAAAGTCTGACAATACTCCAATACAAAAACAACAACAAAATTACATTTGTAGAGCACCTTTCACATCAGGAGCTGAACAGTCAGAGGTCAGGACTCCAGCAATGTGGGAGGGGCAGGGATGGGATGAGGGAGGGCAGAGAGGTAGTTGGAGGCACGGTCGAAAAGAAGAGTCTTGAGACGGGCCTTGAAGGAGGTAAGGGAGGGAGCAAGGCAAAGGGATTGTGGAATGGAGTTCCAAAGAAAGGGGGCAGTGACGCTGAAAGCCCAGCAACCAGTGGTAGGGCAGGTAAGGTTGGAGACATGGAGCAGGCCTGAGACTGCTGAACAGAGGAAACAGACAGGTTGATAGGAGGTCAGCAGGTCAGAGAGGCAGGAGGGGGCTGTGGAGGGATGGGGAGCAAGTGGTGCCAGGCAAGGCTGGGGGTGATGGGTTACAGAGCCTGGTGTGGGAGAGAACACGAGCTACAGAGATTTGGATGATCTGCAGCTTGTGGAGGGAAGAGTTGGGGAGGCTGATAAGGAGGGAGTTTCCATAGTCAAACTTTGAGGTAACAAATATGTGTATGAGGGTTTCGATGGCCAGAAGAATAGGCAGTGGTGGAGTTGGGCAATGTTGCAGAGGTGGTGGACGGCACAAATATAGGGGAGAAAGGACATTTGAGGATTGAACAAGACTGGCTTGTTGGGTGGACTGTGCATCCATGGATGCTGATGCTGCCAATGACTGAGTTGCAGAGGGGATGACGCGAGCCAATCATGAGAGCCTTGGTCTTGCTGATGCTCAGCTGTAGAAAGTTGTCACTCATCCAGGAATTGATGTCTGACAGGACAGGTAGTCTGTCAAGACGCCAGTAGTCCTGGAATCGAGGGTGGAGCCGGAGAGATAAGAGTTGAGACGATGAGATGGAAACTTTTCCAAGAGAAAAAGACGCCTTATCCTGAAATGCTTAAAGGGGTATTTTCTGTTATACTATATTAAGCGTTTGCGAAAGTTATCTTGTGTACAACTACTACAAATTTGATGACTACAAATATTAAGATATCAGCTGCACTGATAATGCATAATCACACGATTTGTCATTGAAAATTGGTCCATTATGTGTCACCATGTGTAAATGCAGATGCACAGATGGAATTACAGGTAACCCTCTCCTCCTTCTGCATTGCTTGGCATCCAACCACCATCTTTGCAAAGCTCTTTGAGATACTGTCCTCTGAGAAGACCGCTATATAAATGCAAGTTGTTGTTCTTGTGTGATTAACAACCAGAGAATGGTTAGAGTTGTTTAGTTATACAGTAGATTATTTTCATTAATTGTTAATTACGAAATTAAAGGCACCTATGTTTCCCTCTGTACATTTACACATGGTCTATGCATTGTACATAATACACCTTTTTTCACATGGCTTACACAGGGTGGTCCAATCTTTTGGCTGCTGAGGTCCAGATGCCCTGGTTGAAAAACGTCCGCAGAACACATATTCAAGATTTTTGTGTTTCCCTTCCAGAGGCATAACATAACTTTTAGGGGTTATGGAGGGAGAGGTTTGGCCAGATGAAATGGAACGAGTGGGCGGATGAAATTGCTTGCCCACACACCACCAGTTGGACCACCCTTGCTTACACAATTCTCCTCATAGATAGACAATGTTACAATATAGAAAAATGGCTTTTCTCTCTTTCAAAAAAATCATCTCTTTATATCCATGAAAGTATACATCAATAACCTGTCAAGCTTATGAAAATAAGCTATACAAGCTCTTGAATTAAAGTGTACTTAAAATGAATCTCCCATATAAAAAATACACTCTTTTCAAAACACAGTGATGGTTGCTTTTAATATGCTCCTAGATTTCTCTTGATTATTTTGATTGATTTGTTTAAACATTGTGGTAATACAGAGGGTGTTACTTACATCACTGGAGGGAGACATGATTTAAGCACTTACTGAGCCCAGCAAATTGCGAGAGCTGACTTACTACATGTAGCTCAAATGATGCTCCCAGTTATGGGCAGCCTCTGCTGTTCTTAATTCAGCACACTCACAATGCTTGGCTTTGAGTCTCTCCCCCACAGTCTCACCAGCTCGTATTATGTATACATTCACATAGTGTCTGGCGATATATCGATATATCGGTTATATTGATATAATTTTTCATACCGATATACCAATATACCGATATCGGAAATTTGAATATATTGGTATATTGAAAAATTCGGTATGTAAAAAAAAATCTGTATATCCACAAAATATCGGTATATCGTCAACAAATGCCACGTTACAGCATACAGAAAATATACAAGCAAAGGTGCAAATGCCCATTACGCTCCCTTAAACTAACAAAAAACCATAGATAGCATTTAACTGACCTTGTCGCCTGCGTAGAGCACGCATATCTGAATGCGCGCGCATCCCCCTTCTTCCCTTCCCCCCACCACCAAACACAATCAGACATGCGCAGACCGGTCATTCCCCCTCCTCCCACTCCTCCCACTAAACACCATTTCCGTGCATGCGCACAAGATAAAAACCCCGGTGATATATATAGCCCACCGATATATTGACATCGGAAAATTTCCATATCGACGGACCCTACATTCACAGGAAAACAGAGATAACTATTTGGGGGCTTGACTAGTAGTTCAGGGTGTATTTACACTCTGCTTAGTGGACTACTGAGCTACACACACCAGTATAGTATCATCCTTGGTCTGTAATGAGGCAGTTGATCTCACCTGCAAAGGTGCTGAGAGCCTTGAGGTTAGCCTCAGTGCGCTTGGGTGGGGAGGAGATAAACAGTCAGGATTACAGTTTAGTATAGATGTATACATTTATATTCCTCTTCCTTTTAGTACAAGGGATGAGGGCTCCCTCACATCAATCAATAATAATTACATTTATATAGCGCCTTTCACGTAGGGAGGACGTCCCAAGGTGCTAAACGGTCAGGTAGGGATCAGAGCAGGGGTGGAGGGGTTGGGGGAAAGAGAATAGGAAAATTTACTATAAAGTTTTGGGCAAAACGTGCCATCCAAATTGCCCACATGGGGGTGGGGGGAGTGATTTAGGGCAGTAGCTGAATTTATAGTTCATTAAAAATTATCAGGATTATATTCTGTTCTGCCCTCCTCCTTAGCTATCATCAAAATCTTCTCCCCTGCTCTCTGATGTTCTTTACCTTCCTAGCCTATTCCTCAGTCACACTGAAGCTGTGCGCAATCTAGGCGTTAGGTTCAATCCACAGCAGTTCTCTCTATCTCACATCTGGTCCCTGACCAGGACCAGTTTACTTCACCTCGGTCGAATTGCTTGCCTCCTACCACACCTTACACCCGAGACAGCTGAAACCCTTATCCGTGCTTCTGTCATCTCTTGCCTCGATTTTTCCAAAGCACCAGCACCACCATTCATGAAATCAAATCAATTCAAAACTCTGCCACCCCATATCCTCACCCATACCCCCATCACCCTATTCCTTGCCTGGCTCCAATTTTTCCCGATTGCAGAACAGATTGATTTAAAAATCTTCACACTTATGTACAAATCACTTCATGCCCTGACAATCCCTACCTGTCTAGCCTACTTACCCCCATTCCTTGACACATCCCCTTCTCTCAGCTGGCTCTGGTCTCCTGCACGTCCCTCATCCCCACTTCTCCACTGGCAGCAGATGTGCTTTCAGCCACTATACCCTGAAACTTCTACAACTTGCTGTCTCCTGGCCAATTTTCAGATTGCACCTGAACATCTTCCTCTTCAACTGAGCCTACGGATATCTCCTCCCTCTCCTTGGCTCGACATCAAGCTCCACCAATGTTAATTGCTCTGAGATGCCGCCCACCATGAGGGCACTATATAAATGCAACCTTTTTGAAGTTATTCTGAAATCCACAATCAACCCTCCCAAATAACAGCTGGATATTTCCTGTATTTCTCTGTACTTAGTGTTCCTGTAGTGTTTAGACCTGAGAGAAAATGCACTGAGATAAATATAAACCAAATGAAAGTTATATCGTAAAGTTTCCCCACTCCAGTCGTGGAACTTTAAAACTCTGAATAGTTCACATCCTCTTCCAGGTAACTGCCCACGATGTCCTCTTGCTCTCCCTTTCTTTGCTTCCATTTGTCTGTTGTTACCCCTTCGTACTCTACTATTTATATTTCACTAACTATCTTTTTGGTCTTATCTGTATTATTTATCTTTAAAAAATTCCACCTTAGCAAGTTTTTTTTAAAACAGTGTGCAGGGTGACCGCCCAGTCTGTAAATCGACAGAGGGCAAAGCATTGAAAGTGCAAATCTATGTAAACATTCATTAGTAAACTCTGATATCCACCAGTTTTGTTCCTTAATCCAATTACCTTCCTACACCATTGTGTGCCTGAACTTCACTGGTGAAAAAGTAAAGAAATCGGCACCCCATTTATATCCTTCCACAGAATCAGAGATGGACGGATTTTCTTAGGACTGATCACATACTGGAAGCAATTTATCCTCCCAAAAGAGCTTGAAAATGGTAAAATGTGTAAAGGTCCAACAAGAGAAAATGCAAAGTATTATCTATATCTTGATGTCTAACATATAATGATTGCTAAAAATAGAACTCCTTTTAAATCTTTGCAATGCAAAATTTCATTAATAAGACCTAGCAAAAAAAAGTAATAGTGACTTTTGGTATACAGTGTATACTAGACCCAATAGAAACAGTTAGTCCAAATAGGTGCATGTTGTCTGATTCTGAAGATTGCTTTCAGTGTGGACAAATAGAGAAAAGTTAATGATTCAGTGAAAGATTTAGCATGTTTGGTATTAAAATAAAGGTGTCACTGAGTGCGCGAATACCTAAATGACTAGTTTATTATTCAGTTTTAAATCAATATCCAGTTCAATCTTACAGCAGCATCTGTAGGAGATTATGGTAGACCAGAATTCAGCGATGTGTGGTTGTATATTATTGAATAAGTGTTATTGCTCTACAGAGACTTATGCACGAAATATGTATATAATTATAAATTACATTAAAAACTGTGTTGGAAGTAAAATACAATATAAAATTACACTTGTATAGTGTCTTTCATATCAGAAAGATGTGAAAGCATTGAACGTAAAATTTATAAATGCAAAATCCATCAGGTATGCCTATGTGGAGAGGTATTTGTGAGTTTGAGGTACTAAAAAGCACCAGACGTGGAACAGTGCCTAAAGGTTAGGAAGAGGTCAGCCCACAATGTGAATGTCAGTCATCAGTCAATCAAGAAACCAGATAACAGGAGAGAAGAACTAGTGATCAGGAGATGGGGAGGAAACAAATGCAGCATGGAAAAATCTAGGCAAGAATGGAACTAAAAACTCATAACAAGATGGTAAATGAGGACATAGAAAACAATGGGCGACAATTCCATAGAGGGAGAGCAGTTTGGCGGCAATCAATCAACACAAGGAGTCAAGCTGAGGGGCCAGTGTGAGGGGACACCAGCCAGGAGACTCAAACACACTTAATGGTAGGTGATCCAAGGACAGGTTGGGTTTTCCTTGGGCAGCAGATTCAACCTGCTTTCAACCATGCAATGGGTGAATACATAACTACCTGTAGTTTGTTTTTGGCTAGTGGATGCCTGACAAGCCCAGAAGCATCTTTCAGTGTTTAATCGACTCCGGGTCTAGCTTGTAACAATTCACAGAAGCACTGATTCTTATTGCCAGTCCCTCACAAACTTTTCCCCAGGAGGTTCACACCTCACTACCTAAGCTCAGAAAATATGAATGCCAGTTGGTAGCAAAGCATTCCACACTCCAAGGTGTGCATGGGCAATAAATACAACTCAAATATAAGACCATTACAAGTATGGGGCAGTGGTTAGTTTCTTGTTGCTTATCTGACTAAACCCCCTCTGGCCATTATAGGGTTTTCAGGCTAATTGTGAACCCCTCCGGCCATCCCATTGATATTTCTATTACTTCAAGACCCATCTGTGAACTAAGACAGCTCAATGTCTTGGAATACTACAGATTTCTCGAATTTCGTTATTGGATCATCAAGTCCCTCACAAATCTAAATCAGCTCTACGCTTCCTCCATCAGCCCTGTTACCTCAAAGACAGCTTGACCCCAATTTAGACCCAACCTTCATCCTCCTTCATTCATTCCCGCCCCCCGTCCCTCCTTCTCCTCTTCATTGGGGTAGCATAAGATGGTGAACAGAAAGTTGTATGTAGCCATGAGCAATCATCCCCAGCAGCAAATGAGAGGATATGAAGGGAGCAAGAAACAGCTGTACCCTGCATGTTACCTAAACGTAGACAAGTAGGAGGAGGGACCAGCGGGATCCAGCTGGAGGCAGCCAGCAACCAAAGTGCAGGGGACCGAAAGGTGAGGAGGATCTCCGAGGTAATCCAATGCTGGAAGGAGTGAGTAAAAGCAGTAGGGGGATAGTAGCTGAGGTAACCTACAGACAAGGTAATGAGAAAACGAAAGATTGGATAACAGGGAACTTAGACATTTACATACTGAAAGATTTAGCATTGCAAAGCATTGTGAATCAGTTATGTATCATCAAACGTGTATTGGTCAACATAATCTCTAGTTTGATTTGTTTTTACATAAATTAGACAATTGAATTGTACCACACAAAGTCTCAAGTTATGTTGGAGTAACCAGGCTAACGAATATGCTATCAGAAAAACAGTGATGGGGCTCTCAGCTACGAAACACAATATTGCAGTTCTGAGATTGCTTATGGTTAAATTCAAAAGTATATTTTGGGATAATGATTGGAAGTTATTTTAAATTGATAAAACAAAGCACCAATTTCTCTTGACTTTCCAACTGTAAAATCCCATTGTAAAACTGTAGCAAAGAAATTCTACTTTTAGCACTCAAAGTAAATAGACTCCATTTGTCTCTCCCGCAAATGTTTACTTTTACATTTATCTTGAGGAACCAATAGACTTTTTTGTTTGTGTCAAAAGTGACAATCGTCCTACCTGTTTCTTCCAACCTTATCCCAGTGCCCACTTAACAGGTGAGCTGCTTCTCAACCTCTGCCAGTCTCTAAGTGATTGACAGAATATGTACAAGAGTGATCCAAAAGTGACTCACACTCAGCTCACAGTGTGAGGGGCATCATGGGCAGGTAGCATGTCCTACCAATCTATGCCAATAGTTATCAACTTCTAAAATTGTAATGTACCTTGTGCAACACACCAGTGCTGAGTACTGGTTGAGTAGTGACTAACGGAAGGCACACAACACTGACAAGAGTACTGCTTTCACCACAGTAAACAGATTACAAACGTTCGCTAGTAATTCAGTTTCACTGACGCCTCCACTGAACAGCTTCAACTCAAAATAAATCTGCACCACCTGGATATATTTTACCGCAGTAAAGATCTACTGAAATGGCTTTGCTTTATTTCATTCAGATGTTAGTAATTTGTAATAATCTTTCACTAGAGTAAATTGATTGTTGAGTGCATGGAGCTTATGTGCAAAGCCTAAAAAATACATGAAAAGGGTGATGTTGGGGTAACGTAATGGAAAAATGTTATCAAGATCTTTAAATGGTTATTGGTGTTTTATGCAACACATTCACTAAACAATATTGTTCTGATGACCCAAATCCATTCTGAGGAGCATCAATAAAAACCCTCATCTGGCATCTACCTTATCTGCCACTGATTATTGTGGGACAATTCTACATCATGTTTATTAATATCTGGGGAGTGCACACTATTTTCTGACAATATTGCACATGGAAGGTTCAACTAATGAATGGCAAAACACACAAAAACAGCCAAAGATGTCAGTTAGGAGAGAAACAATACCTCTGAGTGAATGGCAAAGGCAGTAACCACATTGAAGGCTTTGACGATACAATAAGCAATGAAAGCAATGTATGAGAGTTTGCCCTTGCTGTTTAAACTCTATTGCCTGCTGGTTTATAATGCATGTGCAGCAGTGAATTTTCTTTTTGATACTTTTGCTTACATCAGATTAATAGGTAAGAGTTCCCAATGTTATTTAAAGATGAAAATCCCAAAGGCATATCAATTTGTATTATGGGTGGAATGAGGCAGCATTGGATTTTGCGAGCTAAGGCATAAACATATTGGATTCTGATGCAAGACAATACTATCAAATTGTACAAATAATTTTAAAAATTCACTCCCTTGGATAGATTATATCCATACAACAAACACAATATTCACCAATAATCAAGCGACCAAAATAAACTAGAAAAGCAAAGCTTGGCTGCTCTACAGATGCAACCTAATTCATAATCTTCAGCCTTTAACTCTTTCTCAGGTGTAATTTACTACTTTGAATTACGTATCTAAAGCTCGTAGATACATCTTACCATAATGGTTGAGTAGCTGTTGTCTGAGGAGAACGCTGCTAACAAATGTTTTCTGTCGGACACCTGAGTACACCACATGTGAAGGGTTGTTACAATTTATAAGAAACAAAAAAGTGAATATTTTTTCAATGTTAAGCTTTTTGTAAATGACAGAAATACTAAAATGTTCCTTTTTAATTAAGTTTATAAAGGAAAGGGTAGGGCTGTATAAATAATGCGAAGAAAAGGCCTTTCTGATGTAAGCACTGAGAGATTTAAACCTTTATATGACAGCTATTTGATAGTTTACTCAGCTATTCACAAAGGATAAAATACTATTAAATTAACTTAGTTTTGAACTATGAACAATGAGCACAATTCTAGTGCATTTTCACCCACAAATAAACAGTCACCACACTTTACAGAAACCCTGTAAAGTATTTTGAGACATATTGACTTTATAGGTAAAACAGAGTAGTTAGGATATGGAAAGCCTTGTCGGGAGCATTGTTTGAGATGGAATCCATTTTAGCTTTCAGGAGAGAACTAGATAAAATTGTTACCTAAAAAAAAGCTCAACTACAGAGGTCTGAGGAAAGAGCAGGTAAATTGGACTGAAAGGATTGCTCTTTAAAGAGCAAACACAACACGTTTGGCTGAATCATCTTCTTCTTTGCCACACATTTCTATTGTTCCACAGTGCTATATGAAATGCAAGAATTAATATTATTTTACATTTACAGTACTTCTAAGTTTTGTGGGAGAAGAGGGCAGCCCAATGCCAGTTACCTTTGCTGCCATGTTTTAGTGCTTAGTACAGTAATATGTTTTAGATATGTTCCGTTTTTGAGAGGCTCTAACTATCTGGAACAATCTAAATAAATATTTGTGAAAAGAGGGCGTTGCAACTATTCTGGAAATCCTGACCTCGAGATCATATCCAGGTAATTCTTGGGGACAAACAAAGAAACCCCAGGAACACCAACCCACCAATCATGGGTTGGAATAATGCTGGGTTTGCTTACATCACAACAAGGTGTAATCCCTTTTTGATTCCAAGCAACTTGTTTGTGAGATAGTGTGTCCTTCAGAAACCCTTGACTCTGGAGGGGGTATAGTGCAGGTTCACCAGAATGTTACCAAGTCTAGAGGGGTTAAGTTAAGAGGAATGGCTGTGTAAACTTGCATTGGATTTCCTTGAGTTGAGAAGGTTGAGGGGTGATTCAACTGAGGTATTTAAGATGAAAACAGGATTCGATAGGGTACATACAGAGAAGCTACTTCTTCTGATGGGGGAATCCAAAACAAAGGGGTACAGTCTTAAAATTGGAACCAGGCCATTTAAGGGTGAAATCAGGAAGCATTTTTTCACTCAAATGGTATTAAAAACCTGGAATTCTCTGCCCCAAAAGGCTGTGGATTCTGGATCTATCCACACCTTCAAGAGTGAGGTTGCTAGATTTTTGGTAGCTCAGGGTATGAAGGGATATGGGGAAAAAGCAGGAAATTGGAATTGAAAGGATTAGTTAAGGTACAGATTAATCATGATCTAATTAAATGCCGGAACAGGCAAGAAGAGCTGAATGGCCAATTCCTGTTCCTATGTACAGTTTACATTTTTTACAGCTTCTGATAAACATAAGATTTTGAGACTTGTTATATAATCCCAGATACCTGAAAAGCAGCTCAAATTTTCACATAACTGCAGGGTGCAGATGATGTGACAAAACCTATTTGAGATTTGCCATATGGTGTAAGACATCCTCAGTTATCCAGCAGGAGTTTGAGAAACCAAAAGGCTGTGGAACTGGATTCATTCACATCTTTAATACTGAGGTGGATAGATATTTGTTAGCTCAGGTTAAGAGCGGGTAATTGGACTTGAGGTACAGATCAGCCATGATTCTATAGAATGGCAGAACAGGCTCGAGAGGCTGAATGTTTCTATTTAACACAGTGCAAGCCCCATGTTGGACTACATTCAGAAACCTAATAAATGAGAGGTTTGAATTTAAGTTTTCTGTTCCAATAACTAAGTTTCTGTGATGTTCTCTGCATGGATTTGTTTTCAAAGCAGAATACATTTTGCTAAGAACAAACGCAATACCAATTGACTATCATGTTATTGGTTTACTTGGCGAGAGGGCAAATAACTTCAAAATGCAAATGAAGTTGCCTCTTGTTTTGAAATAAATTGAAGAAAATGTTCAATGAGAATGTATGAAAATTCTGAAATCTACAAAACACTGACAGCAGTTCCCTCATAGCTGGGCTATGAAAAGCTTAAACGTGCAATCCCCCGAAGGTATGTCCTTATAAAGGGAATCACTTGTTCATCTATTTAATATGAATCTCATGACAAATTATTGGCGTCCAACTAACTGTGAGCTATTTCAGAGATATCTTTTATGAAAACCGGACACCAGCAATAATAAATATGCTTTAAAAAAAGTTAAACAAATTAAAATGCAAACCAATGGATACTATAAGGTTATCCTTGTTATAGTCTCACCACTTCTAATCAATATTAATACATTTCTGACAATCAATCACTCCTTTTTTTTAATGAAAAGTGGGGCTCCTTGACATTTGGAATTTCCTGCTACATCCCTATTTCTCGGTAATGTTTGTTCCCATAGACCTGCAGCTAGGATCTCCCAGCTTGAGGCAAGCATGTGTGGCAACAGATGCTCAGGTGATAGCAGTCATTGAACAATCTACCTGGTAACCTCTGGTTTGCTGGTCAAATTGGCTCCAATGCTGGCTGGCTAGGCAATGCGTTGTTTGTGGTATAATGTTTGCTTAATCTGTGATGGAGGCTTGCCTAAAGTCACTGAATTCAGTCAGGAGAGTTATTCTAGTTTCTGAATGAAACCAGCATGATGTCATCTCATTGGACACAGAACCTGGCAGTCTCCCCTCAGTAAGCTATGTTACATGGAGAACAGATGTACATTTTTAGGTACATCTTCTGAGGGGTTTGCCAAGGATGTGCTTTGCCCATATAGGTGCCAATAGACAGATCATTCTAGCTTCATGTCTACGTTGTGAACACATATGGCTGACTTTAAGCAGTTTACAGGGAAAGCTATAAAACTGAAAATCCAACCTGACTCATTTGTTAAAACTACCAAAGAGCAAGACTAAGGGCATTGATGGAGTCACCGCCCATTCCATTCTGTTCCCTGGACCCTGTGTGAAAAAAAAAGTTCTGTGTAGCAACTGAATGACTCAAAAGGCTATAACGCAAATGCTGTATTTGGAAAAGAAAAATATTCAAGCAACAAACTATTCCAGGAAGAATAAAATAATACAACTGAACCAAAGTAAAATATTTTCTGTACCTCTCCTGAAGCTTCTTCTTAACTTGCTGCTTATATCAACACGTGGATGCTCTGAATTTTCCTCTGTTGACACAGGAATCTGATCTGGGGACGAGGGACCTTTGCTGAGATCAAGTGGTACTTTAGTGGCTACGGGAGGAGGAGAGGTATTTGGGGTGTGAGTAGAGATAGGATTACTCGAGGTGGTGGAGGAGGTGGTGGAAAGGTCAAGAGCTCCTACTCTAGAATTCACAGGAGAACTGAGGGAGAGTTTTCGAGTTCGGATGGGAGACGAGGTCCGGGAGATTGAGAGCGGAGGAGGCGAAGAAAACTTGCGGCACAATCTGGGGGATTTTCCATCGTTCAAGTGTTCTGACCTGCTGCTCTGGCTCGTAGCAAAAAAGAGTTCCAATGACCTGAGAATGAAACCATTCAGAATAAAATGACTCAAATTAAGGGGGTGAACATTTTGAGATGTCCTCTGGCTGTGAAAAGGAGGTATTTTAAATGTACAAGCCATATTGTATTGTTGAACACTGCATATCTGCACGTGCACACACACACACACACAGAGCCAACCCATTATCCACACTGCCACTACATTATCTTCAATGTGTTTGGTCCCAATTAAAGCAGATACTATATTGAGCTTCAGCTTTTCTATTAAAATAGTACCCATCCAAATCTTTCAGGATAAGGGGAAAACTACAAAACGTTAGCAATCCACAGTAGGTCATCAACAATTGAATGTCTTCAGCTATTGTCTTAAAATTCAAGATCACAAGAGATGTTTCCGTATGGAGCATTCCTTTGACCTATTAGATCTCAACCTCCAAAAGCACCCTATCATCTCCACATGCTGTTTCTTAAATTAGTCCAGTGTTCTGTCTTTTACCACTTTTTCTGGTAACTCATTCCAGTTGAAAATGTCCAGTGATTAATTTGCTGTGAATTGTAGAACAAATATTATATTCTGTGTTAATTTGCAAGATCTAAAATGCTATTTCAAAAGTGATTCTTTGGATTGATCAGATCAAAGGACAGGAAATCCCTGAATTGTGAACTACTTAACTAAGAAAATATGTACAGTATTAATTCTTTGCTTTGTTAGATCTTACCTGAAGGGGATGGAGGTGAATGGCTTCTTGTAGATATCAGTCAGCTTTTCTAGGACCACCAGTCCAGTGGTGAATATGCGGTAGGTATGGAGGAAGGTGTTCAGGAAGTCAATGCTGAGAAAGCGCAGATCGGTTAGCCTCTCCAGAAGTCGCTGGATACTAGCATAGCGAATCTGTGGAACTTTACAGGAGTTCAGTGTCTTACTGAAGCAGATATCAATATCATCACTGTGAAGTCGTATATCAGATCTGAAGAAAAATAAGGAAAAATCCTTGCATTTTGCACACTTTTGTACAATTTGAACAATGTATTCTACAGCATGTGATGTAACCTAAAAACCACAGGTCCAAAAGATTTGGGTTGAGGATTAAGCTTCACAGTTGTTTGTGTTGCATGATACAACTAAACAGATTAATGGGTTGTTTTGTTAATGACCTGACAGATGATAGCAACTTTGAATAACTGACTTTGAATAACTTTGAGTAACCTTCCGTTTCTCTGCCCTTTACCTTGATGATTTATCAGTTTTCTTTGTTTAAATTGCTGTATTGATTCCCTTTAGATTTATCGATTGGTTTGACTATTTAAAGGCCGTTACAATGGCTCACTGTGATTTTTATACCACACTTACTAATAAACACCTTAAACCTACCATAACTGATGCACAAGACACATTAATCAGCTAATACGCTGTAACTAACAGACCAGCATCATACTTGTTAATAAACAGATTATTGAGATTACTGTAATTAATGCTGGCACCACACTTACCTAATCATGTGAGGCACTGTAACTTTTGAACTTTCTTCAAATACATTGGTCATCAGACCATTGCATCGAATGTTGTCTATGCACTGTCAAATACCAAGGGCAAACAGTTAGTAAGTAAATTAATAGAGGTAACTTTAAAGCATTTTGATTTAACTGCCTGCAACAAATATCAGCTTTCTTCCCGACAGCTCCAATCGTATTATTACAAGAAATTGAAACACAAGATTGCATTGGTTTACCTGAGGATGAATGGAGTGAAACAATGGTCTGTGACCTGTTTATTTCCTTATGGTGACACTCACTTATTGTTAACCCAGTAAAATATTTCAAGATGCACCAATGCATCAGAACAAAAGGGCACAGGTTCAGGGTTGTGAAGAGCTCATATAGGACGGTCAAAAGAAACTACAGGTAGACCCCGCTTAATGTCGCCTCGCTTAACTTTTTTTGTTATTACGTTGCTGCTATACTGGAAACGTATATTAATTTAACGTTGCAACGTTCGCTATTACGTCGTTTGCCAGCGGGTTGAAAGGGAGCATAACGGCACTAGGGCCTGCCCGTCAAGAGAGAGACACGATGGCGCTAGAGCCTACCTGTCAAGAGAGTGAGACCAGCCAGGCCGGCAACAAGTGAGACGGGCAGCGAGTGAGTGAGCCGGGGAGGCAGCACGAGTATAATGGTTTTTTAAAGAATATTTTGACAAAAAATGTCCAAAAAAACCTAACTCCAGTTTTTACATTCATTCCTATTGGAAAAATGTATTCGCTTAACGTTGTTTCGTTTGAAGTCGCACTTTGCGAGAATCAAACTACGATGTTAAACAGAGTCTACCTGTAGTACTTCACAGAGAGGGTAATTAAAGTTGGATCAAATTCCAGGAAGGATGTCAGAGGCTAGGAGTTATTCAAGAAATTACACAATGTTGTAGTGCAAGGAAGATAGGGTGGGTAATATGGACAAAATGAAAGCAAATGGGCCAAAAAGGGCTTCCTCATCTGAACCTCTCTTGTGCTCTTATTTTCTATTGTTTAAAAATGGAATGACAGCCTGGCTATCCAATTGACAGCCTGGCTATCCATTTGATTGGAAAAAAAAACTTTCCTTCTTCAGGTCCTCAGAAAGAAAATGGAAATCTAAATTCTCTTTATGAACGACACAGTTTGCAGGGTGCAGTTCTCCTCTAATTTTTTTCCTTCCTCTCTTGAAAACTAACTAACGTGCTGGGATATCATTCCACATGCACAGACCACCCACCCTCTTGTATGTATCTCAAGTGACCATTCTTCAAGTGTGATTGTCACTGTTGCCAGACATCATGGTGTGGGGAGAGAAGGTATCACAACAAAGCCTGTTCCACCTTTCACTCCATATCCACATATAAAAACGCTCTAGTTGCTGGACAGCAATTAGGAATGGGAAACCTGGCTGATTCTTATGTCTCCTCTCTCCCAGCGTGTGCCAACCCGGTGAAATTAACTGACTGGAAAATTGTACCAGGGATTGTCCACATCCGTATATTTAAGTTCGACAGTGAGCAGATGCCTGATTTATTTTTGGGCAGCCAGATGTCTGACGCATGCGGAAACCCAACAGTGTATCCAATTCAGATTTTTGTTTCTAGAATGGAACATATACTCTCTTCCAGGAGGGACACACCTAGCTTTGGGATGTAATTATGGAGGGTCAGAGGTGCAGATTGTCAAGAGGCAAGGCTTGGTGACCCACAGAGTGTGTGATTGGGATATTATTGGAGCTTGATCAGATTCAACAGTCTAGCTTGCCATTCGAAACACTTTATGATAAGTTCTCTGCTGTTTGTCCAGCTAGGAACACCCTACGCGGAAGGTGTTGCAGGGTTACCCTGTCCCTTATCATGATGAGTCATTGGGAGGGTAATGTTCTATTGTACTGAGCATATGAGGAAAATTACCTGACTAATGTCACTTGTCCACGCAGCTTTTTCCTGTCGTGATGGAGATAACAGCACAACAGTGAATGGTAGAGCGTCGGGAGACTCAACCACAATCTTGAAGTCTAGGTGACCAAAAACCTGTCCAGAATTTTTGGCTAAAAAGTATAAATAAAAGTTAGCTCACTGAGCAGAAAATATGAAAAGATAATTTTGGAAGAAAGTAGCAAGATAGCATTATTCCCATTTGACCAAACAAGGTTCTAGTCCTTGACTCAGCTTTGATTCTTTTGCATACGTTTCTTCCCATTGAACTGGTGAAGAGGCCTTGTCTACTGTCACTTCTATCAAATATCTTGATTGAGGTTTTAATCACTGGTCTCAAGGGTAAAGGAAAATTTCAGCAGGCCAGACTAGAGTGAAGGTGGGACCACAAAGTATGTAATCTATTGATAGTGCACATAACCCAAACCTTGCATCCAAAGTGAGCCAAGAGCGCAGGGCAGAAGACCCCCAATGTGAGTTAGTGAAAAGTAAACACATATCTGCTAAATATTTTGCTCAAACTGCTGACCAATTGGATTAATCGAATAAGCAAGGTAATAGAGTCGGTTACCGCTCAATAGACCCAAGGTTCATTAGTCCGAAGGTTCATTAGTCCGAAGGTTCATTAGTCCAAAGGTTCGTTAGTCCGAACCTTCCCCTAACCCTAACCGTAACCCTAACTTTTGGACTAATGAACCTTCGGACTATCGCACCAAATGTTCAGATTAACAAACCTTATTTCATTGTCGGTTCGGACTATCGAGCGGTAACCACGGTAACCGCCCCGGGTATAGGAAATTTGTGTGTTCAGACTATTGAATCTTCGGACTAATGAACTTTTGGATTATCGAACCTTCGGATTATCGAGTGCCCCCCATAGAGTCAGTCTATAGTTATTCAAAATGCAATTCAATACAGTACTAGTAATTCAAGTAGGGTCCGGCGATATATCGATATATTGGTTATATTGATATAATTTTCATATCGATATGCCGATATTGGAATTTAAAATATATAGATATATCGAAAAATTCGGTATTAAAAAATATATCGGTATATCGTAAATATCGGTATATCGTTCCCGGCGATATATCAGTATTATCGGTATAATGCGAACTTTTCCAGCTTACCTTGTCGCCGGCATTACAACCTCCTGGGCCTAGAGCATGGAATGCATGCATACCCCGAATGCATGCGCAGTATAAAAACCCAAAAATATCGATATATCTGTATATATCGATATGAGCCCATCGATATATCGATATTGGAAAATTTCCATATCGACGGACCCTAAATTCAAGTAATTCTTGACAAAATAAATGATAATTGTTACCATCCTAAAAAGCACACATAAATCAAAGATGCAGTCTTTATTACTAGAAAATCTGCAGGAATCTGTTTTGATGGTGAATGAAGTTGTCCTCTCTCACCCCGTGTGTCAAATTAGACTCATTCCATTACATGGAAGTGCAAATTGTCTTGATAATAAACCAGCTCACACCCCCATATTCCCATATCTAGGCTTCTAGCTACTAAATAGCAATGCAGATTCTCATTTCTTCACAGCTTCATGCAGGAATACTGTACTTACTTTCATCCTCACTGGAGTCAGCCTCTTCTATAAGCGTGCAGTCCATCAGGGAGAGAACGCCTCCGGTCTAAAGCAAGTAAAACCATCAGCAGTCAGTATGTAAATCATTTGGCTTCTCTGTATACTCACAAGATTTGTTTGGAGGAAGAAGGCTTTTTGGCCTACTTGATCTCATGTGCCTCCACAACATCCAGCCTACAGTGCACATATTGCTGCATGAAACTATTTTTTATACTAGTCCAGAGTCCTTTCCTCTATCATCTTTACTGGCAACCTGTTCCAGTTGTCGATTACCTTCCAGGTAAAGAAAAATTTCCTGGTGTCTGTCCTGAAATTGCCTTTTACAAACCTAAACCTATGTCCTCTTGTTCTACTTTCATGATGAATCTGAAAGCATTGATATGAGTTTCCTTTTCCAATCCCATTAAAATCTTATTCCCTTCTATGAGGTCCCATCTGAGTCGTGTTCTCTCAAGAATGCAGAGCCCTAGTTCGTCTAATCATTGCTCATAGCTCTCATTTGCTCTGCTCAGCAAAGTGGCTGATAAAGATTTGCCCTGTGTGTTCACGTGAAACAAAAAAAAGAGGTACATTTGCCACAAAAAAGAGGAACATATTTTCAACCTATAATTTTCGACTCCAAAACAAAAGGAACATTGGAAAATGTCGGATTCAAATACTCTCTCACTCTTCCCTCATTCTACTACCCACAGAGTGAATCTGACATTCAAACAGGATTCAGTGAAGCTACATCCAGGCAAACCCACACAAGCTGCCTTTGAATAGAAAGCCAACACAATATACTCTACCTCAAGCTGTACCTGAGACAATGAGCATCTTATATGTTACTTGAAGAAGCCAAAATGCTGCAAAAATGCTTGTGCAGATTCATAAAAATGTAATTTAAAAGTTTCAGCCTGGCTCAGTAGTAACACTCTCACTACTGTTTCAGAAAGTTATCAGTCAAAGCCCCACATCGGGACTTGGAATCTCAGTCTAGGTTGACACTACAATGTAGTGCTGTGAGGGTGGGGGGGGGCGCGGGGGGGGGGGCGCGGGGCGGGGGGTGGTGGCATTGTCAGAGGTGAGATCTTTCAGATGAGACATTAAACTGCAATTCTGTCTGCTTGTTCGGAAGGAAGTCGAAGATCTCATGGCACTATTCGAAGAGAAGCCCGATCCAGCTAACAATCCCCCTAATACAATTGGTCACTGAATTCATGGCTTTTTGTGGGACATTGCTGTGCCTGACAGGCTGTGTATTCCGCCCGTAATATATACAGTCAAAACCACTTTACAGTATATCCTGTGAAGCACTTTGAGATGTTTCTACAACATGATAAGGTGCAATATCAAATACAATAATACAGATTTAAAAACAGGTTTACAAAAGAATTAAATGTCACCTTCAGAAGATGCAGCTTCCCTCCGGAACTTCTTGTACAAACTAGAAAGTGCTTTGTAAATAAGAAGCACTGCCTTTCTCCTTCCTTCTTCAAAGAAAGAGAGCCCAGACGGACTTTGGTGAGCTTCCCTCTCTCCACTGAAGGGAGCTGTATAAGAGAACCTGGAATGCCAGAAAGATTTTGGTCAGATTCCATGCAGGAGAGTGTTGAAATCGATACATCCAAACAAAATGTAAAATATCAGCCTTTTCATTCTGAAACCCTACATGAAGCCCTCCAACCTGGCTTTCGTGCTGTTCATAGTATCATGACTGCCCACTGCCCATCAAGACTACAAATTACATTGTCTCCTACTGTAACCAAAGCTCTCTCTACCTCTTCGTCTTTCTTGTCGACCATTCTGTTCTTCTCTATTGCCTTCCCTCTTGGTTCCACCTTCACACTGCTGTCGTTGACAGGTTCTATTCTTTCTTATCCATTTCAATCTTTTGTCTCCAAAAGTGTATATAAATGTAAGTTGTTGTTTTTGCTATTGTTGGGTTAAAATGGGTTCATTTCACTAAGGTGCTTATGACTAAGAGGAGAATTCTACATTTCAGACTGGATTTCAGGTGGCAAGTGGGGTAAAAACTAAAACATAAATAAATAAATTTTCATGTCAAAGTGTACTTTGAACTATATACTTTCAGAAATAAACTGTTTTGATTGGTGAAATAAACTTATTTCCAAAGAAATATAGGGTAAAGAATAAGAATTCAACAATAAAATAAACCGGAAGTGCTTATTTCATGTCACATTCCCTATATTTCTTTGGAAATAAGTTTATTTCACCAATCAAAACAGTTTATTTCTGAAAGTATATAGATCAAAGTACAGTTTGACATGAAACATTTTTTTTAATTTATTTTTTTTACCCCACTTGCCACCTTAAATTCAAGTCCAAGTATTGGAAAGCCAGCAACAACAACAAAATTACATTTAGAGAGCACCTTTCACGTTGAGAGGGTGCCCCAAGGCTCTGTGCCAACCCAGTGTACTATCCAGTTCTTCCACTGAAGTCTCTCAGGTTCTACAACCCTACAAGCTAAAATACGAATTGGGTAGGGTTGTCCTTTCTGTACAAACAACAGGAAGATAGTTGGTGCTGTGTCCTTTTAGCTAATTAAACAAGCATCATCTCACTGAACATTGTGAGGATCTCAAGGCATAATTCTTGTTATGCACATACCCCAGCACTACTAAATATCAGACCAAAAAACACACATTCTGGTATTTTTTTTTACAAATAAATAGTACATGTTGAACATAGTTCCCATAATTTAGTTTATTTCACTGTCACCAAAAGTTGCATTTGTTCAAATATGGACTAATACCGGTGAAGTTGTTGAATGACAGAATGATGTTATAACCTTTAACCAAACACTATAAAACATGCTATCCACCCACGTATTATTTAATGATGACAGGCCCATTTCAATCTGACAACCATCTAACAACCTGAAATTATAGCCGAGCAAAAAACTGCAGAAAGCCATTTTATTCCTTCAATAATCTGACTGCATTTTATTCTCTGTGACCTCAAAATTAAACCATAAAACCTATTGGAAATGTTAATAGGAGCCTAAAACAAAACAAAAAGTACATAGGACAAGCACGTGATTCAACCTGTAGCTCAGTGGTTAGAGCACTCGCCTTACGAACGTGAGACTTGTGTTTGAAGCCAGGCAGGTCAGGGCGAAACCTTGGGCAAGTTTCCTTACTCCACACGCCTAATAATAATCCCTCCAAAAAAAATATTAAAATTGGTCATTTCAATCCACGACTGTTTGTGGGACACTGCTATGTGCAATTGGCTGCCGAGGTTCAACCACAAGTATACTGTCGATTTACTTTACGGTGTATACTGTGAAGCACTTTGAGACGTCTAGACAATGTGAAAAGCGCAATATCAAATGCAAGGATTATTATTATAATCTATTAATGGTAAATTCATGGCAGATCGTGATCTTTGTAACCCAATTTATATATTTTTCTGACATCCCTTAGCACTTTTGCTGCCTAAGTACCTTTCCTTTCTAAACTCCTCAAGTGATTCTGGATCTATTCTTGCAGCTGGAAGAGAATGGAGACTTCAATTCAGTCAGTTTAGTTTGGATAATAACGAGGTCCCATAAGTGAATGCTCTGAGATGCTACCCCACGTGAAGAGCACTATTTAAGGGCAAGTTGTTGTTGTTGAAGGACTGGATTCCATTCAGGAAGTTATCCAGTCACATATATTTATTCACCATCAACACCCTAAGAACAATCTTTTCACAGACTTATACAATAGGCAACCGTCCAGAAATCACACTAAAATTGTTATGCTTTCACTCTGTTCTATTGCACATTACACCTCAGCCTTTCTTTAACACCCACAAAATTCACAGTTACCACTCTATACAGTAAGTAAATCCTGTGAAATGCTTGGAGGCGTGCTCCCGACATGAAAGCTGCCCTGCCAAATGCAGGGATTATTAAATACAAATGTGAGAATTATCATGTAAGCTTCAGATAAAATGCACACTTACCTTGGCGTACAAAAGTCTGGCTTGTATCCAGCAAGATGTCACATCCTTCCACAATCGTTCTCTCTATTGCGAGGTTTTTCCGAATGTTTTCTGTGTCACTCACTTCATCATGCATTACCCTAAACATATACACAACAGTCAGATCATTAAATGTAATTCAGTCTATGACATGTATTTATGCTTGATTCCCAGCTCAGTGAGTCATAAGAAATCAATACAACTGGTTGCACACACGACATGTTAATATAAACTAAGGTTACTTAGCAACAGATGTGCCTCGTTTTCTAGTGAGCACTATTATTACGTTATTACAATGTATTATGTGTCAAACGATCAAATCAAAACTTATCCTCCTTGCTAACTATTATTAATATTAGTGGGTGTTGCTTCTTCAACAATGAAATAATGATTTTAAAGTTTAATAAACCTGTATTAATCAATGAGTTTTACCTTCCTTCTTTCCCTATTCTAAAGCCCAGCAATCCAATGCCATTTCCCATCACCAGTTCCATCAGTGACTGAATTTTGCATAATTCAGAGGACAAGAAGATAGAGAGGAAACCAAACGCCAACTAGAATGGAGACCTGTAGTTTAGTAGATTAGAGGACTTGGGTTTTATTCCTGGGCAGAGTGAAACATTGGGCAAGTTTCCTTACTCTACATGCCTCTGTTTACCTAGCAGTAAATAGAAACCCAGTTTTTAGTTAATTGGTTTTCCATGGGTAATTAAAACAATAAATAAATTTTGTCACTCAATCCATGATTGTTTGTGGGACATTGATGTGAGCAATTGACTGCCTCGTTTCACCCACAAAATACACAGACAATTCATTTAACAATATATTCTATGAAGTGCTTTGAGACTCTCGAAGACATGATAAGGTGCTATATCAAAGTACAAGGTATATTATATATTATTATTATCACTATCCTTTGAATACTCAGACCACACAGTGGACAGGCTTTTATGGGTGTCTAAGAATCTGGGAAATTAAGCTGTATCATTTCCACTTAACAGAAGCAACATGATCAAAAGACATATACGTTCGGTGGGGGATGCATACAGAAAAAAGGCTGATGATTAAGAGAACAATAGTATACAAATACAATATATATTTGTCCAGCCTGTCCATGCACAGGAGAATTTGTCTAGCTAGAGGTTCAACCAGGAAAGCCTAGCTTGTCCAGCTCAGGGTGAGTCAAACAGACTCCAAAATGGAGTTCCAGAGAGTGGGGCAGATATGCCGAACGCCGGACCCCCAAAAGTGTGATCAGGCCAGTGCCCACTGAGCGGAGGGAGCAGCCGGGTTGTTCAGGTTTGAGCAAATTCATCACATTTTCAAAAGAAACCAAAAGGAGGGGTTATATTACCTTGGCTACACTCTGACGTAGGGAGTAAAAAGGACTTTATGGCTGGTTTGTAGGCATCTTACTCAGCTTGAGAACAAGATGAAAACATAATAATAATCCTTGCATTTGATATAGCACTTTTCATGTCTTCTAGATGTCTCAAAGCACTTCACAGAATATAGTGTAAAGTTAATTGACTATATTTGTGGGTGAAACGTGGCAGCCTGTTTGCACATAGCAGTGTCCCACAAACAGTCATGGATTGAAATAACCAATTTATTATTGTTTTCTTGAGGGATTATTATTAGGCAAGTGGAGTAAGGAAACTTGTCCAAGGTTTCTCTTCCTCATCAAGAGAGCTACAACGCATGAATTGAAGGAATTAATTGGATTCAAAAGAGGCGCAATTGTCGCAAGAAAACTGAATGTGACTTTCAACAACTGAGTGAACAGATCTTGCACTTCATATCTCAGAGCTTCCCCTGAACAACACCCCAAATCCCATATACTGCCACCAAGAGAAGCGAATACCAAATCTCTTAGAGGATAATACAGATTGCCTTCAAGAACCCATGATTTAAACTACTCAAGCCCTTGAGGCAGTACAAAGAAGAGCAACAAGAATGATCGCCAGTGTTAGAGAAATGAGGTATGAGCAATGTCTAGACAGTCTGGGGCTCTTCAGTCTTGAGAGAAGATGACCCATAGGAAACCTCATTGAGGTTTGAAATAGGATTGAAATAGTAAAGCCAGATAATACTTTAGGAAGTATGAAATCAGTAGAACAAGAGGACATAGGATTCAAGTTGTAAAGAGGAATTTCAATGCAGATTCTGGGAAGTTTTTCTTTATGCAGCGAGTAATCAATGACTGGAACAGATTTCTAGGAATAATCAGAGAGGCCAGGACACTGAACTGAACTTATTTAAAAAGCAGCCTGATGCAGTGATGGATGGGTGTTCTGAAGGAAAGACTTTGAATGGCCCCAGCAAAAAAACTTTCATTCAGCCCAATCTTGTGTGATCTTGTGATTGAACCTCATTTTTAAAGCAGATGTACAGGACAAATCTTGACATTGTCATGTATAAGGAAATGAAGCTAGCAATAAGTAAATAATATGTGACATATTTCTAGAAATAATCATAGATTTGATAGGAAATCAGCATAAACAATTTGATTAACTTTGCGATCTTATTTGAAATTTTACGCACCTCTATAAGAGGCTGATACACCTCTGAGACTCTCCTTCGAGACTGAGGTGCCTGGCTTATCTAATGGCTTCTTATAGCTCATTCTTTTAACACGAGGGATAATCCTCATTGTTCTACTCTGAACAGCCTCAAAGGTCTGGGCAGCCCCCTTACATCATGCTCTAAAGGACATCTATATCTAAAGACATTTAAAAACAAAAACAGACATCACTGGGAACACTTAGCAGGTCAGGCAGCATCTGTGGAGAAAAGAAAGTGAGTCAACATTTCAGGTCCACAACACTTCGTCTTGAAGAGGTTTTGCTCTTCCCTATGACATGACTTTCGATCTTCCCTTTTACCGTGCTCATCTTCTTTGCTATCTGTTTCACTTCTTGTGTTAAAAGAAGGGTCGTGGACCCGAAGCATTGACTCACTTTTCTTTCTCCATAGATGCTGCCTGACCTGCTGAGTGTTCCCCATATAACAGTCGATATATTTCCTGATCTTCTCTAATTCCTTATTTCTAACACTGTGATCACTTGGGATAGCCACATCAGTATTACCACATGTGCAATCTATTTTGGTTCTTTCTAACAATAACTATTAATGTCACTATTATCACAGATAAATAGCTGCTTAATGAGTGCAGTGTTTTATAAATAGTTAGACGTTAAATTTTAAAAATCTGTTCTACAATAATTTGTTGTTTTGTCTGATGGTTTACTGCTCAGAAGGCAACAAGTGGATGTAGTGTGGGACAAAGGGAGGCAGTCCACCTTTTCTTGCTTCACCTTTTGTGTCCAGATATGCAATTGCCAACTTACCTTGATAAATTTTCCAGTTTTGACTTCGCGAATTCTAGGCTTTTTCTTTCCACGTGCTCATGAGGCGTATGAGCCAAGAGTTCATGTAGTGTTATTATATACCGTGGAATCTGGAAATGGTTAACAGAGAAATGTGGACGTCAAAATAAAATCATTGTATAATAATAATCCTTGCATTTGATATAGCGCTTTTCAGGTCTTGTATGCATCTCAAAGCTCTTCACAGAATATACTGTAAAGTGAATTGACAGTATATCTATGGGCTAAATGCAGCAACCAATTGTGCACAGCAATGTCCCACAAACAGACATGGATTGAAATGACCAATTTATTATTGATTTTTTTTGAGGGATTATTATTAGGCATGTGGAGTAAGGAATTGCCTGGATTCAAACACAGGTTTCATGCTTGTAAGGCAAGTGCTCTAACCGCTGAGCTAAGGGACTCCATATAAATATATTTAGATATGGTCCTGATAATATGTAGGTGGAATTCTGCCCACATAAACTAGGATTCCAAACAAGGCAACAACAACAACTTGCACTTATATAGCAGCCTCCACACTGAGTAACGTTTCATTTCACTTGACCAGAGTGGCTCCAGATCTTTGCCTTATTGACACTGAGAAAAACAGGTAAATTGGCAGTGGATGATCGTTTCTCTAAATGATTTTGTTTAATTTATTTTGAGCATAGGAATCATTGCACAGTAACCATGTTTTACAGTATAAATGAAATGAAAACTAGGATAACCCTGGCATTATATAAAATGCCTTTCACGTTGAGCGAAAATTTTCAAAGTTCTTTACAGGATTTTACTGTAAAATGTAGTGACTGTATACTTTGTAGGCAAATGCTGTGAATCTTGAAAGTGCTTTGTGATGTCCGACTTCACTTAATGTTGCTTCGGTCAACATTGTTTCATTATTATGTTGCTGATACATAGGAGAACGTATATTCATTTAACATTGTGACGTTCGCTATTAAGTCGTTCACAAGAGGGAAACAATCTACTTTGGGTAGCGTAGGCTTACATAGATGCTGAACATCCGGTATTCTTGTGTAGGTTCGCTTAACATTGTTTCGCTTAAAGACACACTTTTCGTGAATGCAACTGTGACGTTAAGCGAGAACTAAATTTATATTATTACTGCCCATCTGGATGCAAATTGCACACAGGCCGGGAAAACCAATCAGAAAATGTTAAAAGAGAGAGAAGAGAATTTCTCCAAATGTCCCGGCCAAAATACCTCAAATAAAATTGGTCACTCATTTCATGCAAAGCGCAAATGTGGGACATTATTGTGTTCACCTACATTCCCCCACTCTATAGTACTGTACTTCCCGTGAAATGCTTTGGGAAGTCCTCCTTACAAGAAAAGCACTATATCAAATATAAGAATCATTATTTTATTGTAAAAGAGCTAAGAAATTTCTTGCACTTTTTAACAGACATAATAATAATAATCCTTGCATTTGATATAGCACTTTTCACGTCTTCTAGACGTCCCAAAGCGCTTCACAGAATACACTGTAAAATGAATTGACTGCATATCCAAACATCACAGTTATCTGTGTTTGCCACTGGAAGTTGGGGCGGAACTTCCAGTATCAGAAACAACCATTCAGTTCGGCACTTGCCCCAGATTGGCTAAACAGAGACTGATGTTGTTTAAACTTGAAGAAATAAAATAAATGCAAGAAATACTTTACTGTTATTTGTTTTTAGAAGACAGCTTTAAAATAGCTTCAGATGTCAGGTAGCAATTTGTTGCAATACTTCTATTAGGATCTAATAATAACCAATGTGATTTTATAATTATTGATTTGACCAATGTTCACAAAAAACTCTGTGTTGATTTTTATGTACTGCATCAGAAAAGGTAATATTGAATTCTCACAATAAATCCTCATAGACATGGGGATCCTTAACATTCAGCCAATATTTGTGCAGTCTCTTTCAGGATCTCTCTCTCACTCCCGAACAGGAGACAAAAAAAAGTCTATTCCCTGATAAATAATCCTTATTTTATCGCCAGCTTCTAATATCTCTCTTATCCACTGTCTCTTTCTCCAGCGATTAATCTTTCTGGAATCATGTAGCTCAGTGGTTAGAGCATTCGCCTCACAACTGAGACACCTGGATTCAATTCCTGGCAGGGCGAAACATTGGGCAAATTTCCTTACTCCACATGCCAAAGTGGATTGGAAAGAAAAATTGGCAGGTAAGACAACTAACGAGCAGTGGGCAGCGTTCAAAGAGGAGATAGTTCAGGCACAGGTCAAAAGCATCCCCACAAAGGTGAAATGTAAGGCATCCAAACCTCCCTGGATGACTAAGGAAATCGGGGCCAAAATAAAACAAAAAAAAGAGGCTTATGATAAGTGTCAGGCTCAAAATTCAGAAGGGAACAAAGCAGAATATAAGAAGTGTAGGATAGAACTAAAAAAGGAAGTTAGAGGGGCAAAGAGACTGCATGAAAAACAATTAGCGAGTAAGATTAAGGGGAACCCTAAGGTTTTTTACCAACATATTAAGAGTAAAAGGTTGGTCAAGGATAGGGTGGGGCCAATTAGGGACCTAGGAGGAAATCTCATTGTGGAGGCAGAGGGCATGGCTGATGTACTGAATGAGTACTTCGCCTCTGTCTTCACAAAAGAAAATGATACAGCCAATGCCATGGTATTAGAGGAGAGGGTAGGAGAAATGGATAGAATAATTATAACCAGAGAGGAAGTTCTAAAAAGGTTGACGTCGCTCAAGGTGGATAAGTCACCTGGTCCGGATGGGATGCACCCTAGGTTACTAAGGGAGGCACGGGAGCAAATAGCAGGGACTCTGGCCACGATCTTTCAATCTTCCTTGGACACAGGGGTCGTGCCAGAGGACTGGAGGATAGCTAATGTTACTCCCTTGTATAAAAAGGGGCAGAAGGACAAGCCTGGTAACTACAGACCAGTCAGTCTAACGTCGGTAGTGGGCAAACTTCTAGAGTCCATAATCAGGGACAAGGTAGATCTTCACTTAGAAAGATATAGGCTAATAAAGGACAGTCAACATGGGTTTGTTAAAAGCAAATCTTGCCTTACAAATCTGATAGAATTTTTTGATGAGGTAACGGAATGGGTGGATAATGGTAGCGCAGTTGATGTAGTTTACATGGACTTTCAAAAGGCATTTGACAAAGTGCCACATGAGAGACTTATTATGAAATTAAAGGCCCATGGCGTAAAAGGGACAGTGGCAGCGTGGATCCACAACTGGCTGCGAGACAGAAAGCAGAGAGTTGTAGTGAGCGGCTGTTTTTCAAATTGGAGGGAAGTGAGCAGTGGTGTGCCACAGGGATCAGTTTTGGGACCATTGCTGTTTGTAATCTACATCAATGATCTGGACTTGGGTGTACGGAGTACAGTTTCCAAGTTTGCAGATGACACTAAGTTAGGGAGAATAGTAAACAGTGAGGAGGATAGTAGCCATCTGCAAGAGGATATAGACAAATTGGTAAAGTGGGCAGACACATGGCAGATGAAGTTTAATGCAGAGAAGTGTGAGGTGATGCATTTTGGGAGAAGAAATGAAGGGAGGCAATATAGGCTAGATAGTACAATTTTAAATGGTGTAAAGGAACAGAGAGACCTGGGGATTTGTGTTAGTGACTCGTTGAAGGTGGCAGGACAGGTAGACAAGGCTGTTAAGAAGGCATATGGGATACTAGGCTTTATAAATAGGGGTATAGAATACAAAAGTCAGGAAGTGCTGACTAACCTCTATAGGACTTTGGTGAGGCCTCAGCTGGAATACTGTGTTCAATTCTGGTCACCACACTACAGAAAGGATGTGAAGGCATTGGAAAGGGTACAACGAAGATTTACTAGGATGGTGCCAGGATTGAGGGACTTCAGCTATGAGGAGAGGCTAGATAGGCTAGGGTTATTCTCTCTGGAGCAGAGAAGATTGAGGGGAGACCTAATAGAGGTTTATAAGATCATGAGGGGTTTCAACAGGGCAAATAGAGAAAAACTATTTCCACTCGTGGGTGAATCTGTGACTCGTGGTCACAGATTTAAAATAGTTTCAAGGCGAAGTAGAGGGGAGCTGAGGAGAAATGTTTTCACTCAGCGAGTTGTTCGAATCTGGAATGCATTGCCTGAAAAGGTGGTGGAGGCTGATTCGATAACAACTTTTAAAAGGGAATTAGATCTTTATTTAGGGAGAACGGGTCTATTAGGCTATGGGGAGCGGGCAGGGCAGTGGGACTGAATCGCTCTTTTCAAAGAGCCGGCACAGACTAGATGGGCCGAATGGCCTCCTTTTGTGCCGTAAAATTCTATGATTCTATGATTCTATGATTCTATGCCTAATAATGATCCCACAGGGAAAAAAAATGGCTCACTTCAAACATTCTTGTTTGTGGGACAATGCTGTGCACAAATGGCTGCTGCGTTTCACCCACAAATATACAGTCAATTCACTTTACAGTATATTCTGTGAAGCACATTGAGATGTCTAGAAGACATGAAAAGCACTATATCAAATGTAAGGATTATTATTTGACACAGTCGACCACGCCATCCTCCTCCTCCTCCTGTCCTCCGCCATCCACCTCAGTGGGACCGCACTCGCCTGGTTCGAGTCCTACCTCACAAACCGTACATCTGCACAAATAGTTTTTCCTCCCGCACTCACCCAGTTACCTGCGGGGTACCCCAGGGATCCATCCTTGGCCCCCTCCTTTTCCTCATCTACACGCTTCCTCTTGGGGATGTGATCCGCAGACATGGGGAACACTTCCACATGTACGCAGATGACACCCAACTCTATCTCTCCACTTCAACTGTCCTTCCTCCCCCACATCCTGTCCGTTACCAGCACTGCCTTCTACCACCTCCAACGGATCGCCCGTCTCCGGCAATACCTCACCTTAACAGCCGCCGAAACCTTGGTCCACGCCTTTGTCACCTCTTGGCTGGACTATTGCAACGCCCTCCTCGCCGGTCTCCCCTCCACCACAATCCACAAAATCCAGCTTATCCAGAACTCTGCTGCCCGCATACTCACCCGCTCTAAGCTTTGCTCCCCCATGATCCCAGTCCTTGCCAGACTTCACTGGTTCCCTATCCCAGAGAGGATCGACTTCAAGATCCTCACCCTTGTTTTCAAATCCTTCCACTCCTCTGCACCCCCCTATCTCTCTGTTCTCCTCTCCCCACAACCCAGCACCTGCTGCCTTCGCTCCTCTGGGTCTGGCCTCCTCCATGTCCCCCCCGCGTCCTCCGCTCCACCCTCGGCGGCCGTGCCTTTAGCCACTATGCCCCGAGGCTCTGGAACTCCCTTCCTCACTCGCTTCGCCTCGCCCCCTCTCTTCCCAGTTTCAGGTCACAGTTGAAGACCTTTCTCTTCGACCAAGCTTTTGGTCACCTTCCTGCCCCTGCTCCTGGCTCGGTCCCGGGATCTGCTACTGTGAAGCGCTCTGAGACGCCGTCTGGCGTGGAGGGCGCTATATAAATCGAAGTAGTTGTTGTTGTTGTTATTATTATTCTTTCTCTTATCTTCAGTGTCTAAAGCCTCCCTTTCTCTCTTTCATCTACAATGTCTAACCTCTCTCTCTGAACTTGTGCTTCTAATCTCTCATCTCTAGTTTTGATCTCTCTCTCACTCTCTTTCAACCTTTCTTGCCGTTCTCTATTTCACTGATAACCTGAAGGTTTCCTCCCTTCTTTGTTCCCTAGTTCCATGTATACCATTTTACACATTGTTCATCCTTCAGCATAGAGAACAGCAGCAGACACTCAAAATCAGAATGCATTCTATTCTTACCCAAAAATTACATTCTACCTCAATCTTCTCCAGGTTCTTGAAACTGAAGTACTCCTCATAGAATCATAGAATTATATAGCACAGAAGGAGTCCTTTCTGTCCATTGTGTTTGTACCTCCACTTTGTCTCCTCCAACGGTTTTCCCTCCAGTCCTCACACAGTCATATGCGGCGTTCCCCAGGGCCCTGTCCTTGGACCCCTGCTCTTCACCCTTTTACATGCTCCGCCGGGCGACATCATTCCGCAAACATGGGTTAAACTTCCACATGTATGCGGATGACACCCAACTCCACCTTTCCACGTCCACCCTCGACTCCAGGTCTACTAGCGTTCTGACTGTGTGTCTGTCCGAGTGCCAATTTTCTCTAGCTCAATGTCAACAAGATGGAGGCCCTCCTGATTGGCTCGCATCAATGCCTCCGCACCTCAGGCGCTAACAACATCAGCATCCAAGGCTACTCTCTCGATGTCTCGAAGCCAATCAGGAATCTGGGCATCTTGTTTGACCCCAAACTGTCCTTCCTCCCTTATATCCGCTCCATGACTGGTACAGCCTTCTACGACATCCGCAATATTGCCAGACTCCGCCACTACCTCACCCCACCCCCACATGCCACCAAATCTCTCATCCACACCTTTATCACTTCCAGGCTCAACTACGGGAACTCTCTCCTCGTCGGCCTTCCCAGCTCCTCCTTTCACAGGCTGCAGATCATTCAGAACTCTGTAGCTCGTGTACTCTCTCGCACCAGACTCCATGACCACATCACTCCCACCCTCGCCCATCTCCATTGGCTCCCCATCCCCCAGAGGATCGAATTCAAGATCCTCGTCCTCACCTTCAAGGCCATTCACAGCCTTGCCCCCACCTATCTCTCCAACCTGCTGTCTCCCTATCAGCCTCCCCGCACCCTCCGCTCAACAGGCTCTGGCCTGCTCCGCGTCCACCATCCTAACATCGGCGGCCGGGATTTCAACCTCTCTGCTCTGACACTGTAGAACTCCATCCCGCAATCACTTCACCTCACTTCTTCTCTTTCCTCCTTCAAGACCACTCTCAAGACCTTCCTCTTCGACCATGCTTTCTCCTCCCCACCTAACTCTTCCACCTCTCCTATTCTCCTTCCCCTTCCCCCGATGCTCGGGTCCCGACCTGACAGTTCAACGCTTTGGGACGTCCTCCCTACATGAAAGGCGCTCTATATATGTAACTTTATTGTTGTTGTTGTTCATTCCACATCCAAACAATTCACTGGATGAAAAAAATTCTCCTCACCTCACTTCTGTTTCTTTTAACAACTATTTTAAACTGGTGTCCTCGGGTTACCAGCTTTCTCGCCCTTTGGAAATAGATTCTACTTGTTTACCCTATTGAATCCCCTGATAATTTCTATTAACTCTCCTCTTAAACTTCTCTTCTCCGAAGAAGAATTCTAGCCTCTCTAGCCTCTTCTGATAACTGAAGTCCCTTAATTCCTGGTACCATCCTGACTCCTAACTCAGTTTCCCTGACTCAGTTTCTCCTGACTCAGTTTCCCACTGCAAATTACCAAGCTGTTAAAACCTAAACTTGACACCACCTAACTGCTTCCTGCTTTCCAATTGATCTCATCTTCTCTCCATATCTTTTCAACGTGTCTAATCAGGGTTCGCCCACAAAATACAATCACTCCATTTTACAGTGTTTCCTATGAAGCACTTTGAGACATGAAAAGTCTATACCAAACGTTAGGAGTTATATTATTTTCTACAGCAGGATGGGCTTGTCCCTTCAGATAAATTTCTCAGTTCAAAACAAACAGTTTAAAACAGTTTAAAACAGGATAGATCTGGGACAACTTAGTAGTCTGACAGAGGCCTCTTAAACTTGGAGGCCTACGCTCACACACCTACACGGCTAAATGTCTGTATTAATGATAGCTGACTTTGAATATCCATTGGCCCACCCCAAACTAGATTTTACCTGAAACATAGGATATGTAAGGAAGGTTTCCAGCATCCGTCCCTCACATGCTGGATTTGATTCATACTGTTTGAGTAGCTTGTCGAAATCCCTGTTTTGCTTACAGTTTGCCAACACCTGCAGACTGTACTGATGGTTTCGGACAAACTCTTGGTAGATATTCAGCATAGGTAATAAAATATCGAATAAGTCGGCTGGAACAGGAAACAAAGTCATTAGATTTAATCGCAGTGTCTATTTTGCAATTTCAATGGCTACGAGAACAACCAAAATATTTAGTATCCATGGAAACAGTATGATCTACAATCTTAATATCTGCTACATTTCTATCAGTGAAGCAAATGGGGAGTACTCACTTACATTTTAAAGATTAACACTCATTCCGAACTGCTTTGTTGAGATGTGGTTTTACAAGCTGTGCTCAGCATTTCTTTCCTTTACAGTTAAACTAGAAGCTGCTGACATTTCTCTCCTTGCAAGAAGCTCACAGATTTTAAAAAGGGAAATGATTGGTGGTGCCTGATTAACTCTACTTCTAACCAGCAACCAGGATGTCAAAAGTACTGCAAAAGCTGCAGAAAAGCAGTGTTAACTCTTAACCAGCCATGAGTGTCTGCAATCTCCCAAGTCGACAGATGGAAATGGGGAAAAAAGTGTTCTATGTTCCTACCCATTGGTGAAAGGAGTACATGCAAAAAATAAATGTTGTTGAACACATCACTGACTGGAGAACAATGTCTAGACTCTGATCATAGGTTCTTTATTCGGCACGGAACATTACAAGGGGCTGAATTCTTACGCAATTATAGATTTTATTGGGATCCAATATCTGATTTCAATTTAGAGTTTCTTAAAGTATCGAATAGTAAATTAACCACATGTGCTGGAGGAGGACTTCTACTAACACTGTTCTCAACACTGATATTCGTGTGGCCGTGTCACAGATTTAACTTCCAGGTTCAATAATAATCCTCACATTTGATATAGCGGCTGAACACATCATGGAGATCTCAAAGTGCTTCACAGGATATACTGTAAAGTGGATCAATTGTGTATTTTGTGCACCCACAAACATGGACTGCACTTTCTACCGTTTAAAGCAAATTGTTGACCCAAACATATATTATGATCAAATCCAAAATGCAATGAAACCTGTAATGGTAAGGCAAGGCATTCTTCCTCTCAAATTGGTTCTCTAGCAGGTTTGTGTGGAAAACCAGCTCTTCTTTTCACTACTTAATCTCCTTTAGTTATTTTATGAGCAAAACTGTTTTGTATTTTATTATTATTAATAACAACACGTATTTGGTACAGCATTATATCTGATCATTGAGATACTGAAAGCATCACACAGATTTTACTGTGAAGTGTAGTCACTGAGAATTTGTCAGGCAAACAAGAAGTCAATTTGCACACAATGTCCCACAAACAGCCTTGAACTGATGGCCAATTTTATCTGGAGATTTATTTGAACTGAATTTGTGTTCTTTCATACTGATACTAGTTACTTTATGAATATTAATCTATTTTAAAGTTACAAGTCTGAAAAACTTTTTCTCTAGGTGTTACTTTGACTTGCGCATCTTTTTGCTCTTATCTGTAAACGGAGAGTGAGAGTTGAGCAGAGAGTTAGAGGTGAGCGGTTTCTAAGCAAACAGAGTCTGAGAGTTGGAAAGGTGAACACTTTGAGCAGCATTTATTTTCCTGGTTTACACAAAATTATGATGAGTTCTTCAAGGCATCAGAGTGTAATAACTCCCCATAGAACTGTACCCTCAAGCATTTTATCTCCACATATGTTAATACTGTAGTTCATTTAGGAAAATAAATGCAGTGCCAAAATCATCCTTTCGCTATATAAAAATTACTTACCCAATATGAGAGTCGGCCAGTTAGCTATCCGTGCTTTTAGTCCTTGATAAAATATCTCATGAAGGAACATGATAGTTTCACTGAAAGAAAAGAAAATGTCACCAAGGAGTTGAAATTAATATAAAAACAATAAGCACAAAAGTCCCAAAGGGCTCATCAAGTTTAACCAATAAGCAACTGAGCCATGTAATAATAATAATATTAATGATACTTGCATTTCATATAGCCCCTTATCAAGCCGTTTCAAAGTGCTTCATAGAATATACTGCAAAGCAAATTGACTTTATATTTTGTGGGGAAACTGGGAAAGGTGCATGTTTTATGCTTGGGCAGTGCTAAATTCACTGAACTTAACAATTCACCAATGTGGGTGCTTCTAGCTATGCCCAGACTTGTATTCGCCCACAAAACACATACACACAGTCAGATCACATTATAGTCACCTGTGAAACACTTTGAGAAATTCTCCTGATATGAAATATATTTTTATTATTAGCAATAATATAATGAGATAATATTATTATTGGCAATGACATGATTGTTTGCTTTATTATTAGCAATCACAATTATTATTATGACACAATCTCCTCTGTCTACCTCAGAAACCAAATTGCTTTACAAAAAATAATTAACTGATGGGTATCAGAAGGGTTCCAGGTATAATATAATAATTCTTGCATTTGATATAGCGCTTTTCACATCTTATCGACGTCTCAAAGCCATTCACAGAATATACTGTAAAGTGGAATTGACTATATTTGTGGGCGAAACGCGGCAGCCAATTGCACACAGCAGTGTCCCACAAACAGTTGTGGATTGAAAATTACCAATGTTATTATTGTGGGTTTTTTGGATGAATTATTATCAGGCATGTGGAGTAAGGAAATTTGCCCAAGGTTTCACCCTGATCTGCCTGGATTCGAACACAGGTCTCGTGCTTGTAAAGCAAGTGCTCTAACCACTGAGCTACAGGAGCTCCACTTTGATGGATTATTATTAAGCATGTGGAATAAGGAAACTTGCCCACGGTTTTGCCCTGATCTGCCTGGATTCGAATACAGGTCTTACGCTTGTAAGGCAAATCTCTAACCACTGAGCCACAGGAGCTCTAGGTATGATGTCTATATTTGAAATTATTTGGAATAATGGTAAATCCTCCAGCACACAAAGTAACAGAGCTGAAGAGAGATGTATAATGTTCTCACAACTGTGCATGATTGTCACTCGGGAACATCTCTCACAGTGTTAAGAGATTCTATTTATCTATGTTTTTTTCATTTAGATAGCTGCTCAGTTCCATAGGGAATGTGCAGTGAATTCATTCTTTGTGTTGATGTTTTGTGAGGCATTGAGTATGGTACCTGATTTCCTTGATGTGTTGGAAATCAGGATGATATGTCAGACATTTCCTTTACCTAATCATTATTAACATCATTTATTCTCTTTCCTTTCTTCTAGATGACTGGATCATTTGCTGGAGATGGCAGCTTTCAGGTATCACCAGCCTGTCAGGATATGTTGCTGCTGATTGGTATAATTATGGAGCTGAACACTCATTATCCTGAATTCAAAATCAGAGGTAATTTTATAGGCTGTATTCATCATTCATCTTTACAGTGGATCCTTTATTGAAATGTATTAGTATTGGGTGAGAATGGCTCATTGGATCTTCTGCCCTTTCAGCTTTTCGATTGATGGATTGCCTTATGGTATTAGCTCCGCCGGGAACTATCTCACAACAATCATCAACACAAAGGATGACCCCATTGTAGTTCCCTTAGCAGCTCTTTATTTGGAAGAAATCAGCAAAATAGACCCTTTTTTAATTGTTCCACTGGGACCAAAATGATGAGTCAGTTCTTAAGAGTAATCGAAAACTCATTATTTCAATTAAATAAACCTACAAGGCAGCTCAGCTGGTAAAACCGTTTCTCAGTGTGAAACTGAGCCACACAGATAAGTTCCAAGTTGGATCCTTGCTCTGTGCTGAGTTACAGGTAGAAACAGTAATGATAGGTTCAGCACCCTTGGACCTATGAGGGGAGCAACCAGGAACATTATTTGCAGATCTAAAGATTAGTACGATAAACAATTTCTCCGGCGCACACAATGATTTCTGTGCTAAGCACAGAAGTGCTTCTTGTGCTTATGGAACTAGATACAGAGAATATTGTTTTGTGAAACAAAAGAGGCCCAAGATTCAATAGAGAAGATTATGGGGTTGGATAAATTATCTGGTATACCCTTTGGGATTTAGCGAGGTAGCGAGGATGGGATGAAGTCCAAGATAAATTGATTTTCTATGGTTTCTAGAAGGAATGAGTTTGATGGGCCAAATGCTGATTTCTCATTTCATGGTTTCTTATGTAAGCTTATTTCACGTGGGATTCTTACAAGCAATAGATTAACAGCGATTCTTGCCACTCTGCCACTTTTAACCCTGCAAGTCAACAACCAAATTACATTTGAAGAGCACTTTTCACGTCAGGAGGACATCCCAAAGTCAAAGCTCTAATGGGCATGGTGTTCATAGCTGGACAAGCTCTTAATGACGAATTATACTGTTTTAGCTGGTTACACAACAAAACTCTGGGGTCCAAAAACATTGCCTTTCACCAACCTAAGTCTAATATTATTCAGAATTAGGTAAGCAGGATGTGCTCTCCTTTCTTACAGACTTGGGGAAATACCCATGTGGGCAATGAAATGTGGAACTCTCAGTCTGATTTGGATACTCTTAGGCCTCCGCCATGGTCCTCTACCTTGCTAAAAAAAAAGCAAGGATTATATGATGGTCCACTAACCCCGTTTCAAACTCCCTTTTCCTTTTAAAGACACTTTACTATTTACCTGTTGAGGAAAATGCTGCTGACATCATCATGACTTATCGTGGGCTTCTTTGAACTTGCAGCCATCCTCAAAGGCCTCAGAAAGCAATTAACCAGGATGTAAAGCTGCTGCACATACTCTGCTTCCGCCTCCACCATGTTGAAGACTATATGGTTCCTTTTCCTCATGCTCTCTGCATGGGGAGAGCAGATATAGTCCTGAACAATTGTCTTCCACTTCCTTCTGCATAGCCAACCCCTCATAAAGCTCTGAACCTATAAGCATCAAAAGGAGAGAAAGGAAATTAGGGAGAATGAAGAAGCATTACCATTGTTAGCCTAACACCTACACACTAGGGTCCGGCGATATATCGATATATCGCTAAAATCCGATATAATTTTCCTATCAATACGCCGATATAGGCATTTCAAAAATATCGATATATCGAAAAGTCAACATATCCAGGTAAAAAATCGGAATGCACGCACACTGAACTACAAGACCCAGAATGCTCATCTCTATACACAATGCACAGACCGAGGTGCAAAGCCACTATATTGTATTCATAGTCCTCGAATACAATATACAGGTATTCAAGGGGTGGGGGGTGGGGAGGGGGAGAGAGATGGCTGGGGGGGTGGGGGGGAGAGAGACGGCAGGGGGGGAGGGGGAGAGAGACGGCTGGGGGGGTGGGGGGGCGAGAGAGACGGCGGGGGCGGGGGAGAGAGGGACGGCAGCGGGAGGGGGGGGGGAGGAGAGAGGAACGGCGGCAGGGGGGGGGGGGAAATGTGAGAGAGGAGAGAGACACAGAGACACAGACAGAAAAACACAGAGATAGAGAGAGTGAGTGTGAGAGACACAGAGAGAGAAAGATATTTACCTCCTGAGGAGATAGGCCCCGAATGCGCGCGCACGCTGAATGCGCGTGCTATGCGCACATACGCAGTACGAAAAACCCCAAAATATCGATATTTCGGTATATCTCGACATGAGCCCGTCGATATATCTAAATCGGAAAATTTCCATATCGACGGACCCTACTACACACAATCCTTTTCAGACTACCAGATTAATATGTTTACTTTATTTCATTATGTGTCTTCTGATACTCTCATTGCTGTCTTTGACTGGTGGTGAATAATATTCGAAATGTAAGTTGTCCTATTTTTGTCTAAGAAACATTGACTGTGCAAATACTTTGAATCTCTTAGCATCTCTGTTTTTGCTGATAAGACCTCTTTCAAAAATAAGATAGAAATTCTACCTAGTTGTATGAGGATGACACACAAATCTATTTTGCATCCTCCAGTACCAACTCCAGGACTGCCGATATTTTATAATATAATATAATCCTTACATTTATATAGCGCTTTCTACATCTTATCGACGTCTCAAAGCACTTCACAGTGTACAACAATATCCCAAGGTAGGGACCAGAGTGGGGGGGGAGGGGGGGTGGGGGGAGTCGTTGGGGTACGGGGAAGAAAAGCAGAAAAAACAACTGTATATTTGTGGGCGAAATATCAGCTTGTTTGGCAGACATCTGGATGAGTGTAAACAAACAAGATGGAAGCCATACTCCTAGGATCCCATCAACGTCTTCACTCCCGTGGTTCTAAACTCCTGAATCTCCCTGGGTTCTCCCTCAGGCTCACCAAACCAGTGTTCAATCTAGGTGTGCGATTCAATCCTCAGCTCTCCTTCTACCCCTTATCTGGACCCTGACCAGGACCACCTTCTTCCACTTCCACCAGCATTGCCCGCCTCCAACCATACCTTATCCCAAAAGGAGTCGAAACCCTCATGCATGTATTTATCACCTCCAACTTGGATTACTCAAACACACTGACCAGGCTCCACTGACTCCCCATCACCGAACGAATAGACATCAAGATCTCATACTCAAGTTCAAATCCACTCACTCCCTGCCACCTCCCTGATCTTCTCATTCCCCAATCCACCATCTGGCGCCTCCGCTCAACTGGCACCGATCTCCTACTTGTTCCTCGAACCCTCTGCCCCTCCGTCAAATGTTGCACTTTCAGCCACTACACCCCAAAAGTCTGGAACAGTTTCTCTCAATCCCTCCATCTTGCCCTATCTCCTCCTTTTCAAGTCCCACCTGAAAACCTTCCTCTTTGACCATGCTTACAGAGTGGCAGAAGGCCTGTCTGCCAATGGTGAGGAGGGCAAGGTGGGGGACATGAAGCAAGCCATAGCCAGCTGAGTGAAGTGAGGAAGCAAGATGATAGAGGATTAGGAGGTCACAGAGGTGGGGGAGGATAAGGCTATGGAGGGTTTTGAAGGTGAGGACCAGGATCTTGAACTGTATCCTGTGGATGATGGGAAGCCAGTGAAGTCAGGCAAGCGATAGGGTCACAGAACCTGGTGTGAGAGAGGACACAGGCTGCAGAGTTCTGAATGATCTGCAGGCTACAGAGGGAGCAGTTGGGGAGACCAACAAACAAGGAGTTTGCATGTTCAAGCCCAGATGTCATGAATGCATGTATCAGGGTTTTGGCGGCCTGCGGTGTGAGACTGTGATGGAGCCACGCAATGTTGCGAAGGTGCGGGAAAGGCAGAGAGGGTCATAACAAGAATGTTGGGTAGAAAGGATAAGTGAGGGTCAAACGAGATGCCATGGTTTTGGACTGGTTTAATGAGGTGGAGTGTGTATCCATAGTTGGTGATGCTGTCAGCGCCGGAGGTGTGGAGGCACTGATGGGAGGTGCTGTCAGGACACCAGTGGTCCTGGAGTCAAGAGTGGAGGCAAAGAGACATGTGTAAATTGACACATTGTCTGTTGTCACCAAGAGGGAGCATATAGATATTGAAGAGAAGGGGACCAAGGACAGAGCCTGAGGAACATCACATGAGATATCCCAGAGAGGATCGACTTCAAGAACCTCATCCTTGTTTTCAAATCCCTCCACTCCTCTGCACTCCCCTATCTCTCCGATCTTTTCTCCTCCAAAACCAGCACCCGCTGCCTTCGCTCCTCTGGGTCTGGCCTCCTCCATGTCCCCTGAATCCCCCGCTCTATCCTCGGCGGCCGGGTCTTCAGCCTCACGCCCTCACTCCCTTCGCCTCGCCCCCTCTCTTCCCAGTTTCAGGTCACAGTTGAAGACCTTTCTCTTCGACCGTGCTTTTGGTCACCTTTCTGCCCCTGCCACTGGCTCAGTCCCGGGATCCACTATTGTGAAGTGCTCTGAGACGCCGTCTGGCATGGAGGGCGCTATATAAATCAAAGTTGTTGTTGTTGAGATGTTGCGGGTGCTAGAGGACAAAGCATTTGTGGAGATGAAGTGGAGGTAGTGCGAAAGGTACAAACTGAACCATTCAAGCACTGAACCACTATAGACATATGCTCAGTTAACATTTATTTGCTATGAATAAGGATGATCTTATGAAAATTATACTTGCATAACAAATCAAACGGCTTATTTTATTAGGATGAAAACCGAGAACAATCTAGCATGGAACCTATTTTCTCCACTAAATGCAATGAAAATGCTTGAATACCAGTTAATCCCTTAGATGGCGCTCTAATCACCTTAGTGCAGAGTCTAGTGTCTCTCGTTGCAGAATAAAACAGATGTCAGTTGAATGTGTGACTTTCTTTATTTTCCACTGATATAGACTCTGCATACCTAATTGTAAAGACTATGCGGTGAAGCATTGAACTTATGAAAAGCTACAGTCACTCTACAAATGAGAAATGTATCCTTTCCGATGGGTTTTCAGAACATATCTGGTTCATACACAACTAATGTGTAAAGAATTAGGAGAAGAGATTTTCGAAAATGGGTTTAATGCTGCCTGATATTGCTTTGTGTTTCTGTTCACAAATCAATAGGAATTATTAAATAATCCAATCTGATCAGATGCGGGTGTCCAATACTTATATTTTGAAAGGCCTCTTCATTACGAATTTTCAAGTAAAATAAAACACATCAATTAGAAACGTTGATGTTTCATAGGATAACATTATTTATGTTGGAAATGGTAACTTGAGCAGCAAATTCTATTCATAATGTATGATTGCAGAATATACATGGCTAGAGTTTAATAGTTCCGTGCTGAAATAGTTCAATTTACTATTTACTTTATCCACATTTTTGTCACCTCCCACCTTGCCTTCTCTAACAAACTCCTCACTAGTTCCACCATCTACAAGATTCAACTAATCCAAAGTTGCTTGGATCCATACCTATACCAAACTCCTCCTGCCAACATCCCAATCCTCGCCAGCCTCCCTGTCTCCCAACAGACCAACTTCAAGGTTCTCACCCTTATGGGACCTCCCTAACTCTATCATCATCTTGTAACCATTCCTCCACTTGTCCTCTCCAATCAGCTAACAGAGGCTTGCTGTGTGTCCCCGCCCTCTCTGTGCCACCATCAATAGCCAAGCCTTTAGGCATTACACAACTAATCTCTGCAACCCTATAATTCTATTCCTACTCCTCACCCTTTCTTTATTTGTCATTATATCCCACCATAAAGAGGTAGGTTGTACTACCTCTTTAAATTCACCGGTGGTCACTTCCTCCTGCTCCCATCCGACCCCACCACTGTGAACCATAGAAATTTACAGGACACAAGAAGGTCATCTGGACCGTGTGTCTGGCCCATTGTGTCTGCACTGGCTCTTTAAAGAGCAATCCTTTCAGTTCCACTTACCTATCTTTAAGCACTCCGAGATGTTATCCAATGTGAAGGCCACTCTATAAATGAGAAATTACCTTTTTAATCTTTTTAATATCAGGATCTTCATCTTCCTGATTCCCCTGATAAGGACGCATCCGTTCTTTAGTCTTGTTGAGGGCAACGATCTTAGTAACAAAAAAAGTCTCAGTCAGAAAGAAATTACATCTCTGAAGCAGACTCACAAGCTGTTCCGTGGTAACAGTTTTATTACTTCCGACACCTAATGGATCATTTATTATGATTAAATACCCACAGTATAGAACATAAATTTTAAATTCTATTAGCAAAGTGGTATTGCGTTTATTTTTTGTTAATGGAACTCTGGCCTGTAGCTTCACTTATTCATATTGTTGTTGTCTAGAGACCAAACAATGTATTAAATCTGACAATTGGCTGCTTTCATTAGCAGCTAAAGTTTATCCAAAGTCAATGCTGCAACAGAAGGTTAAGTGCTTTCACACTACATGCCCTTTTATAATAAGGTTTGCTTCACCAATCGCTACAAATATCATGCTTCTCATGTTCATTCTGTTAACTGATAATGTCATCCGGGATGAACCTCTCAGTGACATTTAAGGTGCATGTTCAGAATACCAACTATTGTTTAAGTATTGTATCTTCCACTTTCAGGACCCAGTGTCAGCATCAAGCAATCCCATGTCAGGTTTAGACCCTCTAAGATACTGCCCCTTGTGAAGGGTGCTATATAAATGCAAAGTGTTGCTGTAGCTAACTACATTGCTCTAACCTCAGAGACGCGTCCTTTACAATTGGCTGCCACGTCTTGCCCACAAATACACAAAAAAAATGTACCAATGGTACATTTTTCATTCCCTCAGCAGCCACTGTCTCCCCTCTGAGTGAGATTGTTAGTTAAAGGGGAGAAATTCCACCTGCTCTACATTCATTCTATTTAGTAACATTTCAGAAATAGTTTCTTTAATTTGTCAAACTCTTAAAATGATGCCTTAATTTTAAAATCTGTAAATGTAGTTTGAATTTTATAATAATAATCGTTGCATTTTGTACAACAGCTTATCACGTCTTCTCGGTGCCTCAAAGTGCTTCACAGAATATACTGTGAATTGAAATCTATATACTGTATATAAAAGCCTTAGGTATGTTTCCACAATTGTAACAATGAACTTCTAAAAGGAAACCAAAAACCAATACAGCTTAAAAAAAACAACAACAATGTGATTGAAGCTCACCCTTTTTTTGTAAACCACAAATAAATTATTTTTAAAAAGTTTTGAAATGTATGAATAAACATGTTCAAAAACACTAGGCCGCGTATGTTACGCGGGGGTATAGCTAGTGACTGTATATTTGTGGGCAAGACGTGGCAGCCAATTGTACACAGCAGTGTCCCACAAACCGTCATGGATTGAGCGACCACATTTCTTTCAAGGAATTATTATCCCCAGAAAAGCGATGTGCCAATTGACTAACAAATGGGTTCCTATTTACTGCTGACTGCTAGCTAAAGAGAGGAGTGTGGAGTAAGGAACCTCGCGCAACATTTCTCCCTGCCGGAAATCAAACCCAAAAGACTGAATTGAAAAATTTGCCAAATTATTACTCTAAAATGTGACATCAACAGAATAAATCTAGCCCCAGGTGCAATATCTTCCCAAGATGCTGAATTAAGAGAATGTTTATGTTGTGAGCAATCAATAATTAGGAATCGGGCTGCAACTTCCTCCAACTGCTTTCACAATACAGAATTATTACAGCCATCGATCACATGGAAATATTCAAACCCAGATACCAGAGATGATAAAAAAAATCCCACAGTGCCATCCATGCAAATCTCATCAATGGGATTTTTCTGTCAACGCTGAAGATCTGCAATTGCTATCTCGGGAAGCCTTTGCATATTGACAAACACACAGATAACAGATAACAGAAAGATAGATAAGTCACAAAAGTAGATGAGAAAATAACAGGAGAGGTTTTCTTGGTGTGTTCTGGTTGGTTTGGATGACACACCTCAGCTTTCAGTCTCTCAATCTCCGTGTCTTGATCCTCTAACTGCTGGCGGAGCTGATGTGCTGCAATTTTCTCGGTTTCCATGATCTGAACCAGGTGAATATACTTCTGCATCAGTACCTCTCGCTCAATCATAATGTCACAGTAACTAGGAGAGGAGCATAGAGGTGAATGCAAATCAGCACAAATTTCCGTTCTAACATAGTTCAGCAATACAAGACGCTACCCAAAGTAACCATTTATACATATAGCCCCAACACATACTCTGGGCCCACAAGTCTTGCCCTTGCCAAATCGCTAAATCCTCACCTCAGTTAGGTAGGCAGCATGTATTCCTCCAGGAAGAGAGTGCACATTCCATTCCAACAATTTATCTCTGCAATTTATCTATGGTAATGGGTTTACGCATGTGTCAGACACCTGGATGCTACACAGGAATAAAAAAACGATTTATATATATATAAATGCTGATTGTTGATGTCATGGAATAGAATTATAAGAAGTAATGGGAGCAGCGAACAGAGGGGTAAAGAGAAGGCAATAATACGGTTGGACACTCCAGCTCCTTGGGACGTTGTCCCGACGTGAAAGGCTCTCTACGAATGTAATTCTGTTGTTTGTTGTTGTAGTGTGGTCTGTTTCTGTGTCAAATCATTCTATGTAATTCTCTCCAAATTCTACCTGGGTTTAGATTTATTCTGTTGCTTCAGCATTTCAGAGCGTCCAGAATTTCTTAATTAACAAGCCGGTTTACTGTAAGTTTCTTTTAAGAACCTCAGAAACACAACTTCAGAATTCACCAATTTGCCAAATTCTGGACAAGTCAGAAGAGTAAATTTACTGACTAACACCGAGGTGGAATTTATCACCCATTGTTTCTAAAGTTGTCTTGCAAGCAGGTCTATGAACTATTTTGTGCCACAAAAGCCAACTGTGATTTGAGATGTAAAAATGCCAGAGGACTCAAAATGTATAAACAAATGCTCCCCAGTTGCGTAATTTCGGAACACATTCCAGGCCTGAAATTCCACCTGGTATTAGCCTGTTTAGACCATTTTAATATAGACTGTTAAGATCACACAGTATTGTGAAAAACTTGGGTGTGAACTTGGGAGCTGTTTTTCCCCAGTTCTTATAAATAACTGATTTACAAATTAGGACTGAAATGAAGGATCTGCCACAATTGGATAGACACTTGATTTTTTTTAATGACATGTGAAGGAACAGCTGTGACTGGAATTCAGCTTTGTTAAATATCGGAATATCTCTCTGCTTAACCATTTAATACCTCTTGTACCAGCGTTGGATCGTCGATATTGGGGTCTATTTGTATAATCTATGTAATAAATATGTAATATGTATAATAATACAATATACAGAGATATATCCATCCTATGGTCACCTCTGCTTTCTCAAACTATGTAATTTTTAAGTGCACTGAGATACTACCCCACATGAAGAGAATTATATAATGCAAATTGTTATCATTGTGTTGTTGATCTCAGTCTTTTTTGTAGGCCTCACAAGCTGCCATATTCGTAGTTTGTGGATGCCATTGTGTATGTCCTCTTTGCCCAAGTGCATGCTTTATTTTAGGCCTTGCTTGCCTAAGTGGCTGAATTATGTTATGCCTTGCTTTGATGCATGGATACATTTACAGTATCAAAAGCCAGCCTTGAAGTCTGTTTTCCTGAGGATTTTTTTTGCATGGTGGCTGGATTAAACAAGCATTCCCCACCCACTCACTCAGATATAATTTTGAAAGCATAATTACAATTGTGTAGTTATTTGGACAATAGAAGTTTTGTCACAATCATCTTAAAGCTGCAAAGGCATTTTAGGTGTTTATTACCTTGGTTCATTTTTAATCTTCAACTATTTTAAACCAACAGCTCAGACATTGTCAGCAATGACGCAGAATGAAATATTAGTCCACAGATTCTAAAGTTCATATATCCTGCCATCTAATAGATTTATCATGTACAATAATCTTTGCATTTGGTCTTCCAATCTCTGTGTCTTAATCCTCTAATTGCTGGCGGAGCCGTTGGGCTGCAATTCTCTCAGTTTCCACGATTTGATCCTGGTGATTATACTTCTGCACCATTCAACAACAACAAAATTACATTTGTACAGCGTCTTTCACATCAGCAGGACGTCCCAAGATGCTGGAGACACAGTGTTTTGGACACAAGTTGGGAGTAGAGATCAGGGAGGGTGGAAGGCAGTGGAGGTAGGAGGTTGATCGAAAGCCAGGTCGAAGAGAAGGGCCTTGAGGTGGATCTTGAAGGAGGCAAAGGATGGGGCAACATTGAGGAACTGTGGAATGGAGCTTCAAAGGGTGGGGCAGATTGCCTGAATGCCCATCCACCAATGGTGGGGTGGCTGAGATGCGGTACATGAAGCAGACCGGATGTGATACATTCATATCAGGAAGATGTTTCAAAGGGCATCACAAGATATCACTTAAAGTGTTGTGGCTCTATTTGTGAGCAACATGGCAGCCAATTTGTCCACAGCACAGCATTTATGTCACACAAATGAAGGACCAATATTATTTTTTGGGGGGGAGTGTTGGCCATGGCAGTAGGAGAATCTCGCTTCTCTTTTCAATATGTACCAATGGGATCTTTAACACCCACCTGAACAAGCTGGGGGAGTGCCATCTTAACGTCTCATCCAAAGTATGACATCTCTGACAATATAACACTCCCCCTCCCCCCCATCACTCTCCCCCGCCCAGCAATGCTTTAAAGTGTCAACCTAGACTGTGAGTTAAAAGTCCTGATTTGGGGCTTGACCCCATAACTTTGTAGCTCAGAGACGAGAGTGCTGGCAACTGAGCCAGCCAGGCTGCCACCTGTTTTAAACACATCTCAAGGATTTCAAGCATATAAAACAAGGGAGCCTGCCCACATTCCCAGCTCATTGAAAACTTTGTTTCATTTCCTTAAGGGAAAGGGAGAGTCTCAGTGGAATACTGTAGTGAAAGTACTGTACAGTACTCTGAACTCCCATAGAAAATGATATTGACATCAAATTAATTTCTACCTTCAACAAAATATCCCCAAATGTGAAGATTGCTGACAGAGATCTGCTACAATGGAAATATTTACTATAAGAGAGGGAGCTTCAAATAAGCCTGACAGCTCATACAGAGCCACCAGGTGAAAATGCACAATTAAGGTTTAATACTCTACCCCCCAATCCAACCAAATACATTTTCTTTATTAAATTTGTCTTCATTTATGGCTGTGCCATGGGTGTCATGGCTTGGTAGCTTCTGGATACACACAGACTTGCCTGCACTGGTGCAGGTGTTTGGCAAGCCATATCTTGACACCTATGTTGCACTAGTATAATGTAATGGTACTCAAGCCACTTTTGGGCTAACTATGATACCTTCATAAAGTATAACTCTACAGTTTTACATTCAGCTTCAATAAAAACACATAGCTCAAGGCTAAATCTTACAAAACGTGAACAGAGGGTTATCAGTGTCCAGGCTAACATGTACAGTATAATAATCAAGCCTACCCTTCAACAGATATGTATTCAGTACCTTGTTATAGGAGTGAATCAATCATAAGTTTAACCGCTTTTCAGACAAAACTAATCTCTTGCATTTTAGACATGGTTTAGTCCAAGGCCATGTGGAACAGTTGGCTGCTGATGGTGTCCTGTATGCTTGTGTATGCCTGAAAAGACGATGGAAGCCGATTTGATGACAACTCTTAAGAGAGAAGTAAATAATTATTTGGGGAGGACAAGTTTGCAGGGCTGTGGGGAGAGAGCAGGGCAGTGGGTTTGATTTGGATAGATCTTTTCAAAGAGCCAGCACAAGCACAATGGGCCAAATGGCCTCCTTCTGTGCTGTATAATTCCATGATATATCCTCCACAACACATGGAAGAAGTGGCGAATTGTCAGCTCTCTGCAGTATCACAATTGGGCAGGCAACACAAGATTTCCTGATTCTATTTATGCAACAGGAGAAGAGCTGGTGTACTACACATCATTACGCAGCAGCTATGTTTTAATGTGGTAGCTGGGATCCCCCAAATCTCACCCAGTGTTAAAACATTTCTGCCTTCACTGCGCATGAACTTGCCCACAAATGTAGTCACTACACTTTATAGTGAATCCTGTGAAATGTAAATCAAAAGCTTGGATTATTAATCCGTGGGCAGAAAGACAAAACACCTCTAGCATGCAGAAGTCAAAATAGCTGATTTGTGGACCATTAGGTCGCTGTTAATATCACTTCCTGTGCACTACACATGTGCTGCATGCGAGAAGTGATGTTGGTGATGACCTGATGATTTTAGCTTCCCCTGCTCTGGCGTGATGGTGGAGTGGGCCTGCTCATTTGGGATATTTTGATACGTAAATGTTTGGATCCATACCACAACTATGCAAAAAGCAAACCTGCTTAATAATGAAACACTTTACAACAGTGTTCTACAGTATTTGCAAACAATCAAAAGGATCCCTCCAATGCTCCCGTCCCTCACAACTCTATCTCGCCACCACCGCTGCTGCTGGAGCTCAAGTCCATTCTTCTGTCAAATTAAGCAATGATTTCTCGAATGCACTTTTAGCTCCACCCTCATAAACTTAACTTTATCAAGAACACGCCCCTGAAACTATGATAATACTTATTAATTAAGCCACATTGCTTGTCACTCTGGAGTTGGGAACAAAGGAAGCTTGGGGAGGGTGAATGACCAAACGTGCAGTCAAAGAGAAAGATCTCAAGAAGGAAGAAGCGAGAGAGTTGGAGGGACTCCGGAAAGGAGTTCCAAAGAGTTGGGTGCAGATAGGCTGAAAGCTGGACTGCCTGTGTTGTAATAATGAACCCTGGATGTTGCTGTAGTCAGTACAATAGATAATTTGCTGCCTATTCTCCTTCAGAATATGTGTCAAGATATACCACTTATGCAAAGGGACAAAATTGCACTCTTTGCAGCAAATAGTTTCCAGAGTACCATCCTTAGAGCCAGAATAATAATAATAATTCTTGCATTTGACAAAGCGCTTTATCACATCTTTGAGATATCTCAAAAGCGCTCACAGAATAAGTGAAAGTACTGTATATTCTGTGAGAGAAACGTGGCAGCCAATTCCGCAAAGCAGTTTCCCACAAACAGACATGGATTGAGTGACTAATTTATTATTCTATTAGGATACGGACTGGAGATATTTTTTCATTTAATGTATCTGAATGATGATACGTTATACAGGCATATGGCACAGATTTCACTTTCACTGAATAATAACTTTTTTTATAGTTGGCACCTTTGACAGTATTGTATTATGTGATTTAAACTTTCCATGCTAAACATTTTCTGATGAGTGTTAAACACAATGTCTGGGAGTCATGTCTGAAATACAGCTTCACTTAATGTGCCAAGACACAATTTACAGTATTTTGGCTTTGACAGAGATTTTGTGTTACTCTTTTGGCCACCGGTTGCTTTAAATATGCTGTGATGTTCCTTCAGGTGGCTATGTGCCTCTCCAATGAAAAGAAAGCTCAAACATGTAGGAATAATCAGCATGCAGATGGTAGCATCTTTGATTCCTTTGAGCAGTGTGTGATGAGCCAATAAGCACTCAGGATGGATAGATAAGATAGATAGCCAGATGCATTCAGCTCTACACCATCCTGTTTACATCCTGAAGCTACTCTACTGAGTGGAACCATTTGCATATTCAGTACAGCTTGATGCCTGCTGGGCACATTTCAGAGGGTTGTAGAGCTTTGATATTCATGAACTCATTGGAACTTAAAATAAAAATCACCTTATCTTCCCTATGATCTTTTTATATGTGGTGGGACCTGTGAGGTGATGAATTGATGTAGTGAGCTCCAAGAGCTCCAGGGAAATGCCAGCGTTTTCGCTACTTGCCCCATTGCTTTAATACTTCCATTCAATCCCTTCAGTGATTATGAAATTCCACCTCGTTCTACTTTTTTCTTAGGCTTTCAGAGTGTGCAAGTTTTCAACAATTGTGAACTTGACATTGAAAGTCTTAAAAGAACCTATAGAAAATCAACCTCAAAATTAAGACTGAATTTAAGAAACATCCAAAATTTTGAATGCTCTAAAATACTGGAGAGAATCTATCTGGGGCATAGGGCGAATTATTGAAAACTGCCTTATCTTTGAAGTCAGTGTTCTGCAATTCTTCAAATAACTTTATTTACCAGCTTGAAAATCAGGGCCAGTTTTAAGATTTAGCCAAATTCTGGATGTTGAAAAATGTTCCTTAAGTAGGGCAATAATAATTCTTATATTTGACATCGTGATTTATCACGTTATCAAAATATATGGAAGAGCTTCATAGGATTTTATTGTATAGAGACTGTATATTTGTAGGGAAAAGTGGCAACCAAGTTTGCTAAAACAGCCATGAAGTGAATGATAAAAAAAATGCAAAATACTGCAAAATATTACTACTGTTTTATGAAATGAATGATATTTGGAGGATTGTACGCCAGGATAGCAATTTTGAGTAATACCATGGGACCATTAAAGTCCTCCTGAATGAGTAGACACGACCTTGGTTTAACATTTCATCTGAAGGATCGCTCCTCCAAAAACAAGCACCCCCCAGTACCACACTGGAGTGTCATCCTAGACTGTGAGTCTGTAAACTCAGAAGCTCTGACGTGGGAGTTGTGTTTCTGACTCATTTGAAGTGCTTCTATCCACTTTAGCAAATGGCTAAGTTTGAAAATAAAATATAATTTTTATTATTATAAATAACTTAAGACAGAAAGTAACATCCACTGACAGCTTCTATCCATTGTTTGTCTACAAGTTGCAAATAACTCATCAGCTAGTATTGCTCACTATGGTGAAAACATAGTGAAAACCAGCAAAACTGTAAGTTGTATGTTATTCAGAAATCTGTAGCTCATATCCCTTCAAGCACCAGCCTCTGTTAACCAACCAGCCCCATTCTTACTTGGCATCACTGGCCAAGTAAGAATGGGCCTCTGAGAATCGAGTATAAAACACTCATTCTCACATTCAAAGCCCAACGTGGTCTTGCTCTCCCCAACCTCTCCAACCTCCTAACTCCATAGCAGCCTATCTGCTCCCTCCGCTCAGTGGAAATCAGCCTGCTTCACATCCCCCGCACCTCCAGCCCCACCATTGATGGTCGAGCATTCAGCATCTCTAACCCTACAGAGGTGGAATACTATCCCGCAATCCTCTGCCTCAGCCCCTCTGTTGCCTCCTTCAAGTCCCGTCAAAAGACCTTCCTCTTTGACTGTGCCTTTTTCCAAAGCTCTACAGTGTAATTTTTGTTGTTATTGTTGTTGTTGTTGTATAGTATCCTGTATCTGTCATGCCCAATTACCAACAGAGAAGAAACACTAGTTGACAGACTTTATGAGAGAGTCAATCACAATTGGTAATATAATAATACTAATAATCCTTTCATTCGATGTCTTCTACACATCACAAAGTGCTTCACAGAATATACTGTAAAGTGAATATGTGCGCGAAACGCGGCAGCCAATTAACACAGCAGTGTCCCATAAAAAGCCGTGGATTGAAATGACCAATTTAATTAATTTTTTTGAGGGATTATTATTAGGCATGTGGAGTAAGGAAACTTGCCCAGGTTTTCGCCCTCCTGGAATTGAATCTAGGTCTCTTGCTTGTAAAGGCGAATACTCTAATTACTGAGCTACTGGATATTCCAATAGATTAGAAACAAGCAAATGTGGGGTTTTTTTAGAAAAAGATGACGATAATCATAATCATTGCATTTGATATAGTGCTTTTCATGTTTTCTAGACATCCCAAAGCGCTTCACAAAATATACTGTAAGTGAATTGGTTGTGTATTTGTGGGCGAAACGTAGCAGCCAATTGCGCACAGCAGTGTCCCATAAACAGTTGTGGATTGAAAATTACCACTGTTATTATTGTGGGTTTTTTGGATGGATTATTATTAGGCATGTGGAGTAAGGAACCTTGCCCACGGTTTTGCCCTGACCTGCCTGGATTCGAAAACACGTCTTACGCTTGTAAGGCAAATGCTCTAACCACTGAGCTACAGGAGCTCTAAGTATGCAGTCTATATTTGAAATTATTTGGATTAATGGTAAATCCTCCAGCACACAAAGTAAACAGAGCTGAAGAGAGATGTATAATGTTTTCACAGCTGTGCATGATTGTCACTCGGGAACATCTCCCACAGTGTTAAGAGATTCTATTTATCTGTGTTTTTTTCATTTAGATAGCTGCTCAGTTCCATAGGGAATGCGCAGTGAATTCATTCTTTGTGTTGATGTTTTGTGATACATTGAGTATGGTACCTGATTTCCTTGGTGTGTTGGCATAAGGATGATATGTCAGACATTTCCTTTACCTTTTTTTAAAAAAAAATTGAGAGATTATTATTAAGCGTGTGGGGTAAGGAAACTTGCCCAAGGTTTCACCCTGCCTGGTATTGAATCCGAGTTTCTGACTTGTAACAACAAAATTACATTTATAGAGCACCTTTCATGTGAGGAGGATATCCCAAGGCACTAAAAGGCGAGTGCTCTAATCACTGAGCTACAGGACTCCACGATGTCCATACATGGCAACTACAGACACATTAGCCTGATCTCAATAATTGAAAAATTATGGGAATAAATTATCAGAAAGAAAATTTAGTTGGAACATAGCCATTTTTATTTTCAAGATCTAATTTTATAGATCCTAATCTCATACAATGGGGTTTCTCTGTATTGTGAAGTCCTGTAGCTCAGTGGTTAGAGCACTCGCCTCGCAAGTGGGAAACCTGGGTTTGATTCCCAGCAGGGCAAAATGTTGGGCAAGTTTCCTTTACTCCAAATGCCTCTGTTTACCTAGCAGTATGTAGGACCCTGGTTGTTAATGAATTGGCAGATCACTTTTCTAGGGGTAATAATTCCTTCAAAAATAAATAAAATAATAAATTGGTCACTCAATCCACTATATGTGGAACACTGCTGTGCACAATTGGCTTTCCCCTTTCAGCTATAAAACATATGGTCAATTAATTTTACAGTATATTCTGTGAAACGCTTTGAGATGTTTTGAAGACTTGATAAGGTGCTATATCACATCTAGGGTCTTCTACGCCAACTCCCTGCTCATCTGCCTCCAACTCTTCCCTCCAGAAGATGCAGATTATCCAGAACTCTGGAGCATGTGTCTTTTCCCACACCAGGATCCATGACTCCATCATTCCCCCACTTGCCCAGCACCACTGGCTCCCCATCTCTCAGAGGATAGAGTACAAATTCCAAGTCCTCACCTTCAAACCCACCACAACCTTGCTCCTTCCTCCCAATGCAACCTGCTGACCCAACATCAACCTGTCCACTCCACTCCACTCTGTCTCAGTCATTATAGTCTGCTCCATGTCTCCACCAACAGCGGTCAGACCTTCAGCCTTTCTGACCCCACCCTTCTTCGGAAAGCCATCTCACATTCCCTTCACCTTGCTCCCTCCCTAGGCTCCTTCAAATCTGGCATCAAGACCCTCCACTTTGATGGTCTCATCAGTCACTTCATGCTGGAAGAATGTAGGAAGGGATTGTTTGTGTTGATCAAAGGCATGGTCAAAGAGATATCATTTTAGAAGTCAGGGAGGAAAGGCACAAGGTAAAGGGGATTTCAGTAGAGAGTAAGGGCATATGGGAGGACAGAGAAAATGATCACGAAACAGACTGAGTGGACAGGAGAATAGGGCTATAGGATACACAGAGAATACGCTGGTACAAGATTGCAAAGGTATTTGAAGGTCAGGTCAACAATCCTAAAGTTAATCTGCTGGAGCAATAAACATGTGAGACCTAGTGTGAGACAACATATACTGCAGAGTTAGTATTTGGAAGTGCTCATGCAGCATGGAACTAGAGAGGCCAGCAAGGAGAAACCTAGGCTTGAGGTAACCAAAGCCTAGCTGATGATTTTGGCTGCAGAGTTGGTGGGATAAGGATGTAAAGCATACAGTGATCCAGAAATGAAAGAAGGAAGTCAGAATATGGAACAGTCCTGGGTATCAACCAAAATGTTGAGTTTATGCACTGGCTCTGTGAGCTGGATCAAACAGCCAGAAAGGTTGCGTCGGAGCCAGAGGCAAAGAAGCTCCAGTAAGAAACGAACAAAATGTCTTTGCTTTTGTTGCCATTTAGCTGAGGGAAGTTAAGACTCATCTAGGACTTGAAATGCATCAGGTAAGTGGTCACAACAGAGCTATAAATCAAGGTAGAAGCACAACAACAGCAACAACAAAATCACTTTTATAGAACGCCTTTCACATCGGACCACTTGCCTGACACATTTCAAGTCCTAGATGAATTTTAACTTCCCTCAGCTAAATGTCAGATATTGACTCCTAACCAACAGATTATGTCACTGAAGGGAAGTTAAAGAAGAAATAGAAGAAGACCAAATGTTTAATCTTAGTGTACAATGTAGGTTACTGTACAGGATTGGAAAGGGAAACAATTAAAGGAAATATTGTGAAGACCTCAGATCGCAACTGAAGAATCATGGGCCTGTATAACATGCATAGGATTCTCTGCTTAAAATGTAGCTTTGTCAGCAATGTACGCTTTCTGGTTGCCAGGTAGCAGGAATCTTACTGTTTTTGAATCTGATCTTTTTTTTCCATTCCTCTGATTCTTCTTCCCCACTCAAAATGCTTTATATAGGACAACCTTGTGATAGTACAATTCACAATTATGTGGGTTCACCTATTGTGTGATTCGGGTGTGGACCCACACATTTTCTTATCTGTATATTGATATCACACCATCCAAACCCTGTCAATGCGATAAAATGGCCGACTTCAGGATGTCAGGTCATCATTAACACATGCTACACAGGAAGTAGCGGTGACACAGTTACTGCGCACTGGTGATGCATGTTATAACCAGAAAGCATCACTAACACTACTTCCTGCACTTAGCGATCACGTACAGTGTACAAAAAATGACATTAGTGGCGATCAGATGACCTGGAAGTCAATTATTTTATCATGCCTGTTTTTACAACAAGTTCAATCTCTCTAAATCCCTCAATTTCCTCCAGCCCAATCTTTCCCTAGTTCAATACAATCGGCCAACTCAAGCCACTTTGGTTCCATCCATATTTCCAATCATATGTGCAATGGAACAATAATGTCTCCACCATTTTCAATATTGTGAAGTTTTTCTTAACAAAAGGAAATTTGTAACACTTAGAGCAAGGTTTAAACAAGAAATGCAAAGATCTTCAGCCTCGTGTAAGTGGCTGGAAAGTGCTGGCAAGTATCAGCAATGGAACAGTGCCAAGAGGTCAGGAAGAGGCCAGACAGCAAACACAACGTCAGTCAATCAGTCAAGCAGCTCCGGTAAAGCAAAGAAGGAACTAGAAGATTAAAGAAAAGGAAGAGGCAAGAGAGGGAAGAGAGAAATTGGGAAGTAGGAGGTGGGTGAACATGCATATAATCACAACAACAACTTTGAATTTATATAGTGCCCTCCATGCCAGACGGCGTCTCAGAGCGCTTCACAATAACGGATCCCGGACCCGAGCCATGGGCAGGGGGAAAAAGGTGACCAAAGGAGCGGTTGAAGGAAAGCTATAAACAGCAGATGTGAGATGGTGAATATATTCACAAGGAAAGAATCAACATAAGGTGGTCGGTAAGAAAATGTAAAGCAGTAAATACAATTGACCTGGCTGAGAAAGGTTGTCAGTAGTGGGAGCTTGTGGCAGGCAGGTACCTGCAAGGAGACAGCGTCCACTTACTGGTAGGTGTCTAAAAGACGGGCAAAGGCGGCAGGCAGACAGTTGATCATACCTGTCCATTGAGCCACCTGCCCTGTACTGGCTAACATTGACCAACATCTGATATTAACAGATACCCACAAGTAACTGCCGACAAATTGCAAAATAATTAAACAGGTTAACTTCCATACATGTGTGGATGACACCCAAATCTATCTTTCTACCTCCACGCATGATACCAGGATCACTGCTGTCCTAACAGACTGCCCATTGGACATCAAGTCCTAAATGAGAGCTAACTTTCTACAGTTGATTATCAACAAGACCAAGGCCCTCCTGATTGGCTCGGGCCAGCACCTCCGCATCTCAGGCAGCATCAACCTCCACAATTGCACAATCCACCTCAAGCCAGTCAGGAACCTAGGTATCTTGTTCAATCCTCAACTGTCCTTTCTTCCCCACATTCATTTTACCACCCACTCTGCCTTCCCTCACCTCCGCAACATTGATTCCAGCATGACCTCATCCTTTAGGCCGTTGAAACTCTCATTTATGCCTTCATTACGTCCAGATTCGAATATACCAATGCCCTGTTTATTGGCCTCCCCAATTCATCCCTCCATAAGTTGTAGATCATCCAGAACTCTGCAGCTTGTGCCCTCTCCCACACCAGGCTCCACAAACCCCCATTCTCGCCCGACTCCACTGGCTTCCCATCACATAGAGGATTCAATTCAAGAACCTGGTCCTCACCTTCAAAGTCCTCCATGGCCTTGCAATTGTAATCAGTGATCATTTTGTGCCCGGCAAAGTCCCAGAAACAACAATGCGGTGAATACCCAATTTATCTGAAGGATTCGTAGGAGAAATTCACTTCCTTTTCTTAATTTCCTTTTCACCTTTAAAGCCCTCCATGGCCTTGCCCTACCTTACCTCTGCCACCTCCTAACCTCCTACCAACCTGTCCTCTCCCTCCACTCAGCGGGCTTTGGCCTCCTCCATGTCCCTGACCCACCCGCCCTACCATTGTTAGGCAAGCTTTCGGCAACTCTGCCTCAACCTTTGGAATTCCATCCCGCAATCCTTCTGCCTCGCCCCCTCCCTAGCCTCCTTCAAGTCCTGCTTCGACACTCCTCTTTTCGACTGTGCCATCAGTCACCCCACTTCCCCATCATCACCTCTACCCATCCCGACTCCAGCTCCGGTCTGAAACACTGACAGTGGATTGTGCACAGCACCTTGAGACATCCTCCCAATGAAAAAGGCACCATACAAATTTGATTGTTGTTTGAGTAAATCACAACTAAAAGATACACTGTACTTGTTTTGCACACTTTAGACTCTTGAAGACTATTGACAATCAAAGAGAGTTAGCAAGGGAGGGACAGAGTTGGGAGGGCAGCAGAAGGCACAGTCGAAGGGGAGGGTCTTGAGACCGGCCTTGAAGGAGGTGAGAGAGAGAGTGAAGTGAAAGGTCTGTGGGCTGGGGTTCCAGAGAGTGGGGGCAAAGAGGCTGAAATCCAGTCCGCCGATGGTAGGGTGGGTCAGGCGGGGCCTGGAGCCCGCTGCACAGAGTGGGAGGGGAGATTCATGGGAGCACAGCAGGTCAGAGAGGTCAAGGTGGCAAGGCAGTGAATGTCCTTGAAGGTGAGGAAGAAGATCTTGAATTTGTTCCCCTGTGGAATGGGGAGCCAATGGAGCCAGGCAAGGGTGGGGTGATTTGGTCACGGAGCTTGGTGTGGGTGAGGACATGAGCTGCAGAGTTCTGGATGATCTGCAGCTTGTGAAGGGAAGAACCAGGAAGGCTGACGAGGAGGGAGTTTCCATAGTCGAGCCTTGATGTGACGAATGCATGGTCTAGAGTTTCGGCAGCCTGAGGGGGGAGGTAGTGGCGGAGTCTAGCAATGTTGCAAAGGTGGTGGAAGGCAGTACTGGTCATGGCGCGGATGTGCAGGAGGAAGCGCAGTTCAGGGTCGAACAAGAAGCCCGGTTTCTTGACTGGCTTAGAGAGGTGGAGAGTGCAGCCTTGGATGCTGATGCTGTCAGTGCCTGAGGTGTAGAGGCGCTGACACAAGCCAATCAGGAGGACCTCAGTCTTGCGGACATTCAGCTGGAGAAAGTTGTCTCTCGTCCAGCTCTCAATGTCAGGTCCGGATGCTGGTAGTCCTGGAGTTGAGGGTGGAAGCGAAAAGGTAGAGTTGGGTGTCATCCGCATACATGTGGAAATTTACATGTGTCTGCGGATGATGTCACCAAGTAGGAGCATGTAGAGTGTGGGGTCCGTCGATATGGAAATTTTCCGATTTAGATATATCGATGGGCTCATATTGAGATATACCGAAATATCAATATTTTCGGGGTTTTCGTACTGTGCATGCGCGCGAGGCGTGCGCATTTGGAGTGCGTGCGCATTCCGGGTGTGCGTGCATTTGGGGCCTATCTCCTCAGGAGGTAAATATCTTTCTCTCTCTGTGTCTCTCACTCTCTCCATCTCTGTGTTTTTCTCTCTGTGTCTCTCTCACATCCCCCACATCTCTATCTATCTGTATATTATCACATCCACCCTGTCTCTCTAACTCCCCCCCGCCGTCACTCTCCCCCCCCCCCCCCCCCCCCCCCCCGCCGTCCCTCTCCCCCCCATCCCACCCAACCATCTCTCTCTCCCTCCCCACCCCCGCCGTCTGTCTCTCCCCCACCACCTCCCACCAGCCGTCTTTCTCCCCCCCTACATCCCCCCTAGCCGTCCTCTCCCCCCCATCCCCCCCCAGCCATCTCTCTCTCCCCCCTCACCACCCCCCCAGCCGTCTCTCTCCCCCCCACCCCCCCAGCCGTCTCTCTCCCTCCCCGCTCCCGCCGTCTGTCTCTCCCCCCCACCTCCCCCCAGCCTTCTCTCTCCCCCCCCCACCCCCCACCAGCCATCTCTCTCCCCCCCTACACCCCCCCAGCCATCTCTCTCCCCCCTCACCACCCCCCCAGCCGTCTCTCTCCCCCTCCCCCCCCCCCACAGCCGTCTCTCTCCCCCCCACAGCCGTCTCTCCCCCCCACCCACCCCTTGCATACCTGTACATTGTATTCTTGGACTATTAATACAATATGGTGGCTTTGCACCTCGGTCTGTGCATTGTGTATAGAGATGAGCATTCTGGGTCTTGTAGTTCAGTGTGCGCGCATTCCGATTTTTTACCTCGATCTATCGATTTTTTGATATTTTTGAAATGCCTATATCGGCGTATCGATATGAAAATTATATCGGGTTTTAGCGATATATCGATATATCGCCAGACCCTAGTAGAGTGTGGAGGGGACCAAGGACAGAGCCCTGAGGAATGCCGCATGAGACGGTGTGGGGGTTAGAGGAAAAGCCGTTGGCGGACACAAAGTGGAGGCGGTACTTGCTCAACCATTGGAACTAACTTGAAACATAATTCCCTTCTCTTTCCCTATATTATTTAATGTTCTTCCTCTTCAAAGCTGTACTCAGTTCCCTTTTAAAATGTTTATTTGAGCCTCAACAGCCACTTGATGCAAAGCATTTCATACCCTTGAAATCCAATGCATAAAAATGTTTCTTCTAATCTCCTAATTTTCCCTGAGGGCAAAATCCTGGGCTAATGCCCCATGTTACAAATTTACCCAGCCATGGGAATAATCTTTCCCTATCCCTTGAAAAACTTTCCAAACTTTGAAACTCTCAAATGTTACATGTATGCGTAAAGCACAACTGCGGTTGTCACCAACTTCCTAACATCACCTGGGAATTAAATAACCCTATCAATTTTATTGCACTTGAGGGAATCAGCGCAGACTAGAAAACCCGAATGGCCTTCCTCTGTTCTGTAAATTCTATGGTTCTATGTTTGTTTCCACAGTACCGGTCAGCTGACTCAAAGCCACATTCACTCATTCTGTAAATTTAGACAGTGCCATCCACGCACAGACTCAGTAATTCATCTGCTCATTGTTACAGGATATTTTCAGATGGCCTTGTCGTACTCTGACTCCTTTAAAAAACACTGAATTGCAGCAAAGCTGACTGTTATATCCAGGTAGCCTTTATAATATACTGGCAATATTACTGAATAAACACACACTCACAGTACACTTGTCTGATCCTATTAATGGAAATTATAATTAGACAGTGGAGATTACAATTATGGTGGTAGGGTTTTCTAGTTGACTAATGTACAGAAGGACTGCATTCTCTGATTGATTAACCAAATCTTACCTGCGTTGACCAGTGAATAAAAATCTCTTCTTAAAACTATACATTGTTTTTATACATTGGAAATTAGCCATCCTTAATTCTCAGAATCAAAACAGTAGCAATGTATTTTAGCATCCGGTACCTCAATTCATATTCGAAAAGATATGCAAGATATTGCTGCCTTGGTTTAAGCTGTTTTACTTCTCTGAAATGTTTTACTTTGCTACTAAAAACTTGTTTCTGCAAACATGTCCTCCACCATCAAATTCTTGGCTTAAAACCGTTATGTATTCTGCCAATTTCTCACTCAGATGACATCTAGGTTATCTTCTCGAATAACTTCAACACAGCCTCAGGCGAGGTACTGAACACTTATTATACCTGTTATATTCCTATTAACACTGACCTCTGTCTTACCATCTGTTTGAACAAACCGTGCATTGCATTGGTTACCAGTGGCAGAAAATAAATATTAATGTTGAGTGTTGAAAAAATAATGTAAGAGAGTTGACTGTTTGTATCCTTTTTTTTTTTACAAATTACATGTTTATTTGTTGATATATATTTGGCGCTTATCTCAGATAATATCAAACCCGTTAAAGAAAAAAAGGTGCAACACGTTATTATCCTATTGCAGGACGCAACAGACCCGGTCCCTTGTGTCGGGAGGATGGGGTGGAGTCTTGTACCTCCCCTCACCGCTCCCTATCCCTCCCCTCTTAGGGTGGCGTGCAGACATGTTCATGGCACACAGGTTGAGCACACATTTTTGGGGATGCTCCCTTTAAGACAGTCAGGAAATGCCCCTGTGTGCACTACACACCCGTCTGATAGGGCGTGCGTGCTGCTTGCGGATGGCCCGTCAATGTGCACCGTACACACAAATATTTACCAAATGACATGCCAGAAAACTCAGAAACCCAAACATATACACTATATACCCAACCAGTCCTATCCATCACCAGCGTAACTGCTCCTACAATTAGCAGCTACAGGGGTTGGCTAGTCCCGGCTCTGCCATCCATTTACAGTATGGAGAGCCTGTACCTCACTCCCTGCTGCTCCTGTTTACATCCTGCTGAACGATTTCTGAGCAAGCATGGTCAGCTCCAACTGAGAAACTCCTCTCTAAAGTTTTCATTTCTGTAAGCAATCATAAAACCTGAGAACCAAAAACATATACAACCCAGAAGTAGGCCATTTGGCCCACCGTATCTGTACTAGCTCTTCTAAAGAACAATTTTAAATCCAATTTTCAGTGAATGAGCAGTCTAACTCATGCCCTTCAATTCAGCGCATGAAATTAATATTGATAAATAGGATGGGAAATCAGTTTGAAAAATTTAGCATTGCAATAAATGATAGAAGTTACAGCATAACCTATCTGCAAAAAAAAATTATATTGAAAGCAGGATATCTTTGATGGTATTCAAAGTTAATGAAAATATCTGGCATCAATTTTGCTCTTTTCTTAGTGGCCTTCTAAATTAAGAAATATGATAGTGATCTCTGCCAGTTATTGAGACTAGGTCAGTTATATCACTCCAGGTGAAGAGAACATCACTCCAAAGATACATTGAGTTGCAACAAAATTTCATGAACTTCCAGATATCTCAATTAAAGAATACATTAAGAAGTACGGGTACTACAAATCCTACATCGGGTCTTGAACTCACATAGTCTAAGATTATACTACAATATAACACTATGGGTATTCTGCATTTTTGGAGATGAGGTCCTTCAGATGCGATGTCCAGACTGACTGTTTAAGTGGACGTTAAAGATCCCATGGCATTATTCCAAAAGAGAAGGGTATCCTGGCCAACAATCCCCCTAATACAATTGATCTTGTTTCATCGCTGTTTGTGGGTGCTGTGTGCAATTGTGCTGTCGCCTTTCCCAAGAAATACAGTCACAAATACACGCAATGAGACATCCTTCCAAAGTCATAAGGCATTTACAACTCCATTGTAAACTACTTATGTTCATCTTTTTTTGTAACCCAAGTTCAAGGACAATTATTATTGATCTGGCTGCCGCGTTTCGCCCAGTCAATTTTCCTACTCTTCTTCGTCCTGCCCCGACCCCTCCCCCCACCTGCTCTTGTCCCTACCTAACTGTACAGCGCCTTGGGACGTCCTCTCGATGTGAAAGGCGCTATATAAATGTAAGGATTGATTGACCGATTGACCCACCGACCGACCGAAAATTCAACCCCATTGTAAATATACTGATGCCCACCAGACTGGCTTTACTATTTATGTTAATCTTTTTTTTCATTATGAATCCACAGAGCCATAAGAGTAACCAATGGGGAGAAGAGACTGGATGTTTGCAGTTATACAAATCGTTTTATGCAGCTGAAATTCTGGGACCAACAATGGTAAGTTTCCAGGCCCACAGTTGTGATTTCACTGACACATGGAAAACACTGCTTCAAGAGCAGCTTCCTGCTGACCACTGCTGATAATGATATGGGAAGCAACACTTGGAAAATTCTCGGGCAAGTCAACTCTGCTTCTCCCTCCTCCTCCTTCCCTCCCTCCAGATGCAGACCCTGTTTATCTAATTCTCAACAGTATTAGGCACGGGTTGGCCAAGACTTGTGGGCCACTATGTGGGATATGCTTTGCAGTATTGTTAGAGTTCAACCAGCTAAAACTGCAACTGTCACCAGAGTTGCATCAACATCCTATCATCACCTGGGAGTGAGCTAACCCAATTGGTTTTATTGCCACCTTCGACACAGTAGATCATGCCATCCTCCTCCACCGCCTGTCCTCCATCATCAGTGGGACAGCACTCGCTTGTTTCGAGTCCTACCTCACAAACTGCCAGCAGCACATCTCTACAAATGGCTTTTCCTCTCGCTTTCACCGAATCACCTGCGAGGTATCCCAAGGATCCATCCTTGCCCCCCTTCTCTTCCCAATCTATATGCTCCCTCTTGATGATGTCATCTGCAGACATGGAGTAAACTTCCACATGTAAGCAGATGACACCCAACTCTACTTTTCCACCTCAAATTGCGATCCCCATTCCCCTGATGTTCTGTCAGTCAGACATCAAGAGCTGGATGAGCGTAAACTTCCTGGAGCTAAACGTTGACAAGACGGAAGACATACTCTTTGGCTCTCGTCAACGTCTTCAGTCCCACGGCTCTCACCTCCTCCACCTACCTGACCAGCCCCTAAAACTCCAAACCCGTAAGCAACCTAGGCATCAGGTTCGTCCCCCCAATTATCCTTCCTCCTCCACATCTGGTTCCTCACCAGAACCACCTTCTTCCATCTCTGCCACATTGCCCATCTCCAGCAATATCTCACCCTAAAAGCTGAGGAGGATCTTGAGACATTCCTTGAAGGAGAGAGTGAGACGATGGGATAGTGGGATGGAGTTGTAAGGACGGGGCAGAGTGGCTAGGTGAGGGCATCCACACCGCCTTCTCCCTCCCCCACAGTTCCTACCACTGCTCTGCCGTTGCCACTCCTCACTCTCAACCACAATCACCCAGATGAAGTTCATCACCTGCTGCCTCGAAACCCTCCCCATCCAGCTGCTGGTCATTCAATCCCCCATCCTCCTCTCCCCCTTTGGCTGACATGGTCAACCCATCTCTCTCCTCAGGCTCTGTTCCACTCCTCCTGAAAACCGCTGTCATCACACCCTCCTCAAAAAAAACACCCTTGATCCCTGTAATCTCCCTCACTACAGCCCCATTTCCAACCTACCCTTCCTTGCTAAACTCCTGGAATGCATTGTTGAGGTTAACTCCAGTCACACCTCTCCCTCCACTCCATCCTCAAGCCCCTAAAGTGTGGTTTTTGCCCTGACTGCCCAAAGCACAGATACAGCACTTGTCAAATAACATTCTCTCTATCTGTGACCAGAGCTCCCTCTGCCTCTTGTCCTTCTTGATATCTCTGCTGTGTTCAACACAGTCGACCATGCAATCCTCCACCGCCTCTCCTCCCTCACTCCTTGCCATTCTCCCCAGCTCCACTATTCAAAAGATCCAACTCATTCAGAACTCTTTGGGGCAACTATGGGGCAACTCTATGAAAGTGACTTGCTTGGTCAAAGAGCCGGCACAGACTCGATGGGCCGAATAGCCTCCTTCTCCTTCTCAAATAGCCTTAACATTCTATGATTCTATGGTCCCCATACTGACTCAGACCAAACTCCATACCCATATCTCATCAGTTCTGGCCAGGCTCTGCTGGCTTCCCATCACTGAATGGATCGACTTCAAGATCCTCACACTCATGTTCAAATCCACTCACTACCTTGTAACTCCTTACCTCTCCCACCTCCTCAACTAACTCCCCTATCCACTACCCCTGCCTCCGTTCACCTGGCATCTCTCGGACCCATTGCCAACCATCGGAGGTGGTGCTTTCAGCCACTAAACCCCAAAACTCCAGAATACTCTGCCTCAGTCCCTTCACCTTGCCCCCCGTCTACCTCTTTTCAAGGCCACGAGAAAACCTTCCTCTTTGACTGTGTTTAAGGCTACCCATCGCTGTTAAGCTCTCTGTGACGCTACCCAGCATGGAGGGCTCTATGTAAGTGCAAGTTGTTGTTGAGACATTGCCAGTGCTGAGGTATGGAGGCCCTGATGGGGGCCAGTCAGCAGGTCCTCAGTCTTGCTGACATTCAACTGTAGAAAGTTAGCTCTTATTCAGCACTTGATGTCTAACAAACATTCTGATAGAACAGCACAGTTTGTATTGTGGTTTTCACGTCAGGAGGACATCAATTCCACTTGTTTACTCTCACTTTCAAGTTCAGAAGGAGCCTTAATTGTCTGCCAAGATCCAATGACATTCTCAGTTTAGTTGAACGTTTTTTTGAATGAGGAAAGCCACCTAGGCCATTGCTAATAAAACCATTTAACACAAACAAGCAGGCAAGATGAAATGGCTATACCTGGCCTGTTGAATAGCATCTACCCACGCCTCACAGTCACCTTCTTCCTCAATCCGAAGCTCCAGTGGCCTCTGTCCTTCATGGCCAAAGATTATCGTGAAGTAATGCTGAAAATAAAATGACCAGAGTATTACAAACGGGAATGCATGTTTGCACTGGTAACACATGGGTACATATACTATTTGATTCACAAGGAAAATCATGCAGGATTGGAGGACATCTAAAACTGTATCTATTTCAAAAAACTCCATTCACGCTCTTTCAATTTCATGAAAATGCCAACATTGTTAAAATAAAATTTGCTGTGAAAAAAATCTGAGCGCTATGATTCAAACCCAACTTTTGGCTGGTAAAGGACTTCACAGAACTGTATCTATGAATTCTGTTTACCTGACTTGCAGTGCACAACTTCCAGTAGTGAAATAATAATAATAATCCTTGCATTTGATATAGAGCTTTTTACATTTTATTGATGTCTCAATGCACTTCACAGAATATACTGTGAAGTGAATTGACTGTATATTTGTGGGTGAAATGTAAAATCTCAGTCGATTTACCATTACCTTGTGTGAACTTTGAATACACGGTGAGTTTAATGAATACATTGCAGCAGGAATCTGAAATATATATCAACACTCACAAGATCCGAAACGAAATAATTACAGTTTGAGTGTAGTGTGTCAGCTTGACTCAGTTGCTAGCATCTTGCTTCTGAGTCAGAAGGCTGTGGAATCAAAAACAAAAACAGAAATCGCTGGGAACACTCAGGAGGTCAGGCAGCATCGATGGAGAAAGGAAAAGTGAGTCAACGTTTCGGGTCCACGACCCTTCATCAGAACTGTGACAAAGGGTCATGGACCCGAAATGTTGACTTACTTTTTCTTTCTCCCTAGATGCTGCCTGACCTGCTGAATGTTCTTAGCGATTTCTGTTTTTGTTTCAGATTTCTAGCATCTGCAGTATTTTGTGGAGTTTTTTGGCTGTGGAATTAAGCCTTGCATCGGGACGTTGAGACTCCAGAGAAATTTTAGGATGTGTGCTGTCCTTCAGATGAGACTGTGTGCAAATTGGCTGCCATGGTTGACCACAAATATGCAAATACAGTAAATCCTGTGAAGCATTTTGGCATGTCATACCATGAAGGTTGCACTCCTGTAACTCAGTGGTTAGAGCACTCGCCTTACAAATGAGAGACCTTGTTCAATTCCAGGCAGGTCAGGGCGAAACCTTGGGCAAGTTTCCTTACTCCACACGCCTAATAACAATCCCTCAAAAAAACAATAAATTGGTTATTTCAATCCATGACTGTTTTTGGGACACTGTTGTGCACAATTGGCTGCTGAGTTTCACCCACAAATATACAATCAATTTACTTCACATTATATTCTGTGAAGCGCTTTGAGACATCTAGAAAACATGAAAAGAACAATACCAAATGCACAAATTATTACTTTTATTATTATTATAATTTAAAGTGTAGTGACTGCGTATTTTGTGGACAAAACGTGACAGCCAATTTGGACAAAGCAATATCCCTCAAATAACCATGAAGTGAATGACTAGGATTTTTAACATTCACCTGAACAAATTCAAGAATTGATATTATGTTTTGTATCCATTACTAAATAAATCTCCTGAATGAACTTTACCTGGCATCAGTCTCATTCTTTATAAGAATACTGCAGTACTTTTGGAAAAACATTGACATCACTGACATCATCATTAAAACAAATATATTTTTCCTATTCAGTTTTTTTTAGCAGGAATGGGGTGAAAGTTGTGACATGCGATGTACAGTATTAATTAACACTGCCAGTGTTGGAAGCACTCTCCACTGGCTCAGGTGATTGTAGGTTCAAGCCCCATGTTGAGATTTTAGTTCACAGGTCAAGCTACCCCTCCAGTGCTCTACTGTGGGCTATGGACGCGATTTTCTTGGAGGAACCCATGTAAAGGTTTAGTTGGGAGCCCCTACATTTTACTAGATAAAGATACTAAATCTTATCGCTGGAGCCGTGCGGAGCTCCTGACTGGCTGCAAGCCTCTTATATAATAGCACAGGCTGCACAGTCCCAATGCTACCCCTGACTGTGGGAATACTGCATTGTTAAAGGTGCCATTTTACGAAAGGCATGTTAATGTGAGGCCTTGTGTCCTCTTCAGGTGAACATCGTAAATCCAATGATACTATAGTATCAGTGGACCCGTCTGGCTCAGGAATTGGATTACTGTACCAAGACTGCTGCACTAAACTTATGTAAAAATGTATAAATCACTAACGTAACCCATTTTATAAGGACTGAGACCAATAGGAAGCTTTTCAGTTTCTTGAAGAAGAACAAAAACATCTGCATAACACTTTCAGCATCCTTGGGACGTCCTCCCGACGTGAAAGGCGCTATACAAATGTATTTTTTTTGTTGCTGTTGTTTGTTTTCAATCAAGCCTCCTGCAGGGTGCTTGGGAGTTATCAGGGTTTTTTAAGGAGTTGATAGATACTTTAGTGCCTATTGATCTTGGTGCACCAGATCCAAGGGTCTGTTGAAGGCCCAGATGAGGAGGGAGAAGAGGAATAAGTCTGAGTAAAAGAGTGAAGAGGGGAACAAGTCGATGTGGAAGACAATAAGAGGGGGAACGAGTGTGAATGGGAGGGGAGGAAGGTGGATCAAGTCAGTGTGAGCAAACTATGTGAAATATAGACATTCCTTTGGTCAGTTTAGTTGTAGTTAGCCTCACGCCTCAGAAAAGGAACTATATTTAGAGAATTCATTACAATATATATTGCATTCTGTATATTACCTGCCTTGAGACATCATCCCAATGTGAAAGGCGCTCTATAAATATGATTTTGTTGTTGTTGTTGCATCTGAGCTGATGAAAGCAGCAACATGGAGTGATGTGGATGGGTCAAAGGACCTTTTCCTGTTCTACATTTTCTTATATAATCAAAGCAAATGCTTTGTCTCTGCCTTGCCATCTGATTCAGCAACAATTCAAGCTGGCAAGGGCTATGTGTGAAAACAGTGTTTATGCTTTGCAGCTCAACACAGGAATAAGCACCACCTGAGGTGAAAATGATACAATGTTCTACCTGCTAGACCTGGGACTGCAAAGAGCAAAGATCACAACCGACTTCTGATTGCCTTGAATCTCCAATGTTGGTCTCTCAGTGGCAACCGCTCTGTGTGTTAAAACTAATGCAGGTTCATGCGTGCATTTTCAATTCCTGGGCGAGACAAAACCTTCGCCAAGATTTCTTACTCTACAAAGTAGAGTACCTGAAATGTGCTATGTTTGCACATTGCTGTAAAAGACTATTTTGATTCCTCTTGTTGCTATCAACAACATTTGGTTCTTTTGTCTCTTATCTCTTCAGATTATTTCAGTTAAGTGACTTTGCATGACACGCACCTCCTCAATATTTTCTGACTGATTTTTCATAACCATTTAGTTACTCCGCATCATGGACTCAGTCTTCCAGTTCTGTACCTTTCTCTCGCAGAGATTGACACATGATACATGCCTACGCTTTAAACAATTACAGTACATTTCAAGTGCCCATTTTCCTGAGTCTAAAATCACTAATGTGAAGAGGCCGCTATTGTTAACTGTTTCAAGAGGTATATTTGAACACATTCTTAGAGTAAGATGTTATTTATAACAATAAGTAATAATTGTTGCATTTGATATATGTATTTGATATATTTGTGGGGAGGTAAAGAATTTAAAGATTCAGGGAAAGAAATAATCCGTAAAGAAATATTACTAACTGTGCTAGTCAAATCTAACCAGTTTTATTTTATTAAGAAATTGTATTCCAAAATTTTGACAATCTTAGTTTGAAAAGCAAAAGCTGTCCCTGAGAGTAATCCCATGTTAAAATATTGGAAAGTCCGTACTCCGATGTTTGTTAAATGGGATTAAGTACGAAACAATCACTGTTTCAGTTTAGATAAAACCCAGTGCGGTAAACCCAGTAACCACAATAGCACTGTTCTCAAAGAATTGGTGGGATTCAGAAAACTCAGATTAATGTAGATCTAATCAATTCTTCAAGTCATTCTGTATTGTTAAACATTACACTATGAATCCAGTTCTTTTTCTCCACACATCTGAAATAATCCTTGTACGTATTTCACTTTATATTATAGCACCATGTCACATCTTAAAAGTGTCGCAGATAACTTCACAGGATTTTGCTATGAAGGGCTGTGACCTTACCTGTTAACAAACATGGCAGCTATTCGTACACAAATGACCACCCACGGCTCAAGATCACCCACCAGTAGTGGGCAGATCAAGCGGAGAACTCAGAGCAAGCTGAATTCACTTGAGTGGAAGGTACTATAGAAGGTCACAGAGGTTGTGAAGGACGAGGCATGGAGGGATTTGAATGAGAAAATATGAATTTGTTCAATGGTTATCTTTACAACGTGCTGTGGTGTGAAACTCATTCACTCAGTCATCTAATACTGGATCAATACATTCAATCTGAACATAATGTGGAGTCCTGTAGCTCAGTGGTTAGAGATAAAGATATATACTGTATAAATAATAATACTAATCCTTGCATTTGATATAGCGCTTTTCACATCTTATCGATGTCTCAAAGCGCTTCACAGAATATACTGTAAAGTGAATTGACTGTATATTTGAGGTCGAAACGTGGCAGCCAATTGCGCACAGCAGTGTCCCACAAACAGTTATGGATTGAAATGACTAATTTTTATTATTATTTTTTGGGGATGGATTATTATTAGGTGTGTGGAATAAGGAAATTTGTCCAAGGTTTCGCCCTGATCTGCCTGGATTTGAACACAGGTCTCACGCTTGTAAGGCAAGTGCTCTAACCACTGAGCTACAGGAGCTCTAACCACAGCACTAGACAGCTTGGATATGATTTCTGGGAATCTAACCTTAACTGATTTGGCAATACAGCTGTTTGCCTTGTTTATTCTGACAGAGATTTTCAAATGTATTATTGACTTTGATCGGGTAAATAAAGGAAATCTATTTCTCCTGATCTGTGAATCAGTAACAAGCAGGCAAACATTGAGGATTATCACCAATAAATGTTGTGGGGTTTTTTTTTACACAAAAAATTGGTAGGTACTGGTTGTAAAATAGCTGGTGAGTGAAACCAAATCCATTACAGGATTCAAAAAGGAACTAGGATAATATGTATAAATTTTGGATAAATATAAATTTAGTCTTAAATATAATATAAATATAGCCTTACAAGTGATACACTTGGGTTCAATTCCTGGCAGGTCAGGGCGAAACCATGGGCAAATTTCCTCACTCCACATGCCTAATAATAATCCCTAAAAAAAAACTTTGATCATTTCAATCTATGACTGTTTGTGGGACACTGCTGTGCGCAATTGGCTGCCGCATTTCACCACAAATATACAGGCAATTCATTTATAGTATATTCAGTGAAGTGCTTTGAGGCATCTAGAAGATGTGAAAAGCGCTATACCAAATGCAAGGATTATTATTATTACTATGTGAAAAAATGTATATGAGGAAAGAGCAGAGGCATGTGATTGGAGTAGATATAAAGCTGCAGTGTGAGATAATACAGTACTATCATACACAGTGAATTGCCTCCTTTGTTGCAAGCATTGTACTGTTTAACTTTATCTGGGGGAAAAAAGCAATGACTAAACTACTTCTGGCTTATACAGAGTGAACTATAATAATCCTTGCGTTTTAAATTGTACCTTTTGCATTACTCAGACATCTCAAATCACTTCATGTGAATTACTGTAAAGCGTAATGTAAAGTGACTGTGTATTTGTAGGTGGACACGACAGCCAATCAGCAATTCCTCCGTAAATAGCCATGAATAGCCATAAATAGTAACTAATTTAATTTGGTCAGGGCAACTACTATTTTCAAATAGTACCATGGGATCTTTAACAACAACAACAACAAAATTACATTTGTATGGAGCCTTTCACATCAGGAGGACGTCCCAAGGCGCTGGACAGTTACTGCTTCAGACACGAGCTGAGGATGGGGTGGGGGGTGGGGAGGAGAAGTGGGGGAATAAGGAGTTGCCAATGGATGCATCGAAGAGGAAAGTCTTGAGGCGCTCTGAGACTCCATCTGGTGTAGTGGGCGCTATATAAATCAGTTGTTGAGGCGAGACTTGAAGGAGGTCAGGGAGGGGGCACGGCGGAAGGAGAATAATTATCAATGTCAATAGTGAAACGCCAGTGAACAATCATCTGTAAAAATGTGCCGTAGTGTAAAACTGTGTAAATATAAAAAGATCTGTTCGTTACTTTCTATGTGCCTTCATAAACTTTGCTCATTTCATTATCCAATGCTGGTGTGCACCACAATTCAATCTTAACATAATGTGAATTTAGAAGATTTGAAGACGTGATTTCTTGTCATGTGTTAATCCATTTTGAATTTTTATAGCAAACCTGTCAATGCTTCCCGTTCCTTTTAACATAGAAAATATCAAACATTGGCTGAAATTCACTTGCAGTTCTGATCAGTAATTCCTGTCTTAACTCATCCAGTTCTGTATATCTGCTGTACCTCAATAATTATCAATCTTTAATAAATAAAGAATCCTTGCCTTTGATACAGCACCTTATCATGTTTTCAAGACGTCTCAAAGCACTTCCCAATATATTCTGCAAAGCGTAGTAGCTGTGTGTTTTGTGAGTAAACGCGATAGCCAATTGCACGTAGCAGTGTCCCACAAACAGTCTTGGATTGAGTAGTCAATTTATTATTATTTTGAAGCGAGTTTTACCCCCAGAAAATGATCCCCCAATCGACTAACAAGCAGGTTCCTACTTACTGTTAGATAAACATTTAGTATCCTGATTGCACCCTTTACATCCTTTAGAATCGATATCCCACAACTGCATTGGAGTGTCAGCTTAACTGTGTAGCTGAAATTCTCAATGTGGGGTTTGACACACCACTCTCTATCGCAAAGCCTCGGGTCTTCGCAACTGAAGCAGTCTAACCCTTCATACATTTAAGATACCACTGCAAACAGGGGTGAGTGGAAAAATTATAGAGTGTAAAATTATCAGGACTTTGTACTGCCTGCTCACCTCAACAAGAATTGCAAACTCTTGGGTTATGAACATGAAGGAGATCTTTGGCATACTAGTCAAGTATCAAACAAGCTCAACCAGCAACCTTCTCGCCTTTGAGTTGGTTCAAGCTCCACATTTTGAGCTCATGGTCTAGGGCAGGCTCACACTTCATTACAGTGCTGTGGAATTTTAATAATAATCCTTGCATCTGATAAGCCTTATCACGTCTTCTAGATGTCTCACAAAGCGCTTCACAGAATATGCTGTAAAGTAAATTGACTGTATATTTTGTGGGCGAAATGCGGCAGCCAATTGCACACAGTAGTGCCCCACGAACAGTCATGGATTGAAATGAACAATTTATTAATATTTGTTTGAGGGATTATTATTAGGCGTGTGGAGTAAGGGAATTTGCCCAAGGTTTCGCCCTGCCTCGAATTGAACCCAGGTCTCTCACTTGTAAGGTGAGTGCTCTAACCACTGAGCTACAGGACTCCACGACTACTTCTGCATTGTCGGAGGGAGTATTGCATAGTTCAAGGTATTGTCCTTCAGATGACAAACTGAGGTTCAATTGTGAGTTTCTCCCAGTCTCCTGGTCAACAATCGCACAGATTTTAAAAAATGGCCATTTATTTTGTGTCACATTGTGGGATGTGAACATTGGCATTTACCTACGAATACACAATCATTACTTTTTGCAAAAACTCTTAAATTTTATTATGATGCAAGAATTAATCAGGATTATTAGTTGCCGCATGTTCTACAATGGGGATAAAAAAACGGCTGGTAAAGCTCGAGAGCGTGTAACCTTCAAGAAAGCTGAACACTCCTCACCAATCTAGGAAACTTCAGTATTCTTCACAATGTTAACACACTCTCCAACTGACTCCTATTCAAAACCCCCACCAACACACACACAATGGTGAGTACGGTATCTCTTCTGACAGGCTGCAAAATAAAGCTGTCACTTGAATCAATCCCAAGGCAAGTAAGGTGATATGGCAGAGTCCGCCCTCTCCAGCAGTGAAGGGATTTGCCTGTTTGTCAGTTCTTCAAAATACAATTGAGTTTAATTTGTAGTATGTATTCCCAATGACTGCAGGAATTCCACTCCACGGATAAATCAAGTCAGAATGATTTTCCTAAGGGTCTACATTATATTTTTTCCAGTTATCGGGAGAAGCCCTTCTTGAGTGATTCAGACTAAAGTAACATTTAAAAATACTACAAATTACATCCCAGTTTTAGGAACAGCGCAGCATGCACTGTTGGTTTTACGGCAGATGTGTGCAAAGAACACAAGAGCTGCTGCAGTTGGAACATATCTGGATTAGTAATAGAAATAATAATAATCCTTGCATTTGGTATAGCACTTTTCACTTCTTCTAGATGTCTCAAAGTGCTTCACAGGATATATTGTAAAGTGAATTGACTGTGTATTTGTGGGAGAAACGCGGCAGGCAATTGCGCACAGCAGTGTCCCACAAACAGTTGTGGATTAAAATGACCAATTTTTTTAAACTTTTTTTTACAGGGATTATTATTAGGCATGTGGAATAAGGAAATTTGCCCACGGTTTCGCCCTGATTCGAACACAGGTCGTGTAAGACGAGTGCTCTAACCACTGAGCTACAGGAATCCTCACAAACTCCACACAGAGTCCTGACCACATGACATTACACTTCTTCTGCCACTCATATCATTACCTGGAATCCAGAATAGACACTCATGGAACAACCAACAGACCCATTGTACTGACCCATTGTACTGACCGTCAGGAATGGATACGCTGCAGAGAGTTACGCCTCTCTCAAAAGCAGAAAATAGAAAGTAAACCATAACGAAAATCCAGATGATAACAATATTACCCAATCCAAAAGGCATTATACAGTATATATGTATGCAATATGAGAAAAGCACTGCTAAGCTTACAGTTAATATTATTTTGGTGTCAATTTCATTGTAGTTGATAGTATCTCTGCATCACAAGATTGTGGGAATAAACCCTTACCTCGGACTTGAGAGCTCATTATCTAGCTGCCATTACAGAACAGTCTCACGTTTTTGGAAATATCATCTTTCAGATGAGGTGTTAATACAGGGTCACCTCTGCCTGTATGCTGGTAGACCAGAGTATGCTCCAACCTTTTGGCTGGAGAGGGCTGGATGCCTTATTTGAGAAACCTCAATGGCTGCAAAAGCTATAGATTGGTGTTTCCCTTCCAGAAACATAACTTAACATTTACGGGTTATCGAGCGAATGAGTGGCTCTGGAGAAACAGAAGGAAAGGGAGAATGAATTTGGCTCGCAAGCTGCCAGTTGGACTATCCTGAAGAATGTAACATTTCTGTGATTATTTGAAAAGAGAATAGAATTTCTCCCTCTGTCCTGACGAACAGGCCTCTGGGTTAATTGATCATTGACCTTGTGGCTCTCTAAAGCAACTTGTTGGTACAACAGCAGGTGCAATAGGTTATCTACAAATACAGTCACTGCACTTAAATAGTAATTACTTGGGAAGAGCTTTAAGAAATTTGATGTGTTAAGCACAATGTAAAAACAATACCTCTTTCATGTATTTGGGGGTTAATTATGTATAATTGGATGACACCTGAGCCACCCAGTCTTCCATTACAATATTTTACCCAAAGAATCACAGCAACAACTAACTATCCTCAAATGCTATGCAGTTTCCCAAGTCAGAAAGGAAAGCTGCGGGAGATCCTCACTAAATGCTGTGAAAGGTTTTACATATCGCAATGTAACTTGCCCACTTAATGAATCCTTTCATCATTGCAGTGTCTCTTGGTTGAATGAATTCAATTACGCTGTGCTACCTGACTGCTAGGTTTCCGCTGCTTTCCTGTTGACCGAAGTGCATTTTTTGCAGAGATGGAAATGAAACAGTACACTGACACTTCGATAAACAGTATTGCAAGCACGCAACATTCATTCCTTTTTGGAAATGGTGATACGTGTGTTACATTAATGCAGGCAACATTTGTTTTTGAATAGAGGCGACATGTATCACATTTTATCGTGCTAAGGTCAGTTTTCAATGTTATTACGCTAGACACACTGGATAAATATTGCAACTGTATTTATCTATAATTCCATTATGTAACCATCAGGTGTGGAAAGCAAGATGAATTAACACATTGTTATACAATGCTGCGGACACCTTTAACTGTGCCTCTGGTACAGTAATATAACTGTAAATACAATAATTACTGGAAAATCATAGAGGCTGATTTTTTTTTACGTGTTTTTCTCCTCCCTGGTACTAAAGATAGGTCACGTGGTGTACACATTTCTATTTATATATAGTATTTGACTGTAGGGCAAATGACATAACTTTGTGAAATGTCATTTGGTACCTACTGGTATCTTTTTAAGACACCAGTAGGCATGGAAGCAACCACATGTGTTGTCACTACAGTAACTATCACTGAAGGTAGCCTTCACAAAACTGAAGACCACAATCTTGCTATAATACCCAGGGCATTGAGGGCAGGTATTGATAGACACACTAGAAGTGGAATTGCTTTTCAATACTTAATTGCTCAATTGGTGAATCGTTCGTAAAACGTATTCAATATTTTGTAATAACAGATGGATTATTTTATTTGCCAAATTTCATTAAATTGATTATTGTGTTTACAGTATTCAAAGTCTGCACACTGCAATGTTAGCATATTATGTCATACAATATAACATTAGGATGCTATGATGTGCACAACACTGACATGCGACAATGTGATGTTGACATACTGTGATACATTTCCAACAAAACAAATCAGATGCCAACTGAACATTTAACGTTATGACCCGAGTGGGAGGAAATATGCCTTGTTTCAAATTGTTCTGGACACACGTTTTACGTTGGTTGGCAAAGTACGAATCAATTTCTGACAGTAAGCAGAAGCAGTGTTACAGAAAGAAACCTTGTGACTGAGAATGCCCTCAGAGGGCTGGGGTGAAAGGTTCACAATTTGCCAGTCTTGCTTAACACTTCGGACTAACCTCATCCAATCTCTATGGAAACTGAGATACCGTGTTTTGACACTGTCCGGTGTGAAGGGCGCAAATAAATGCATGTTGTTGTTGTTGTTGTTCTTGCTCTTGTTTTTACGTTAGACAGCAATGTTTCAAGCTTGTTATTTACTGTTTACGTATTTACTTTCAACAGGTGAAGTATTGCACTACTCCAGCCCAGTGGTTTGAGAACCCGCCTTACGAGCGAGAGACCTGGGTTCGATTCCAGGCAGGTCAGGGCGAAACCTCAGGCAAGCGCACCCTTACTCCACACGCCCAATAATCGTCCCTAAAAAAAAATTGGTCACTTCACGCCACCACGGTTTGCGGGACACTGCTGTGCGCGATTGGCTGCCGCATTTACCCATAAAGATACATCAATTCACTTTACAGTACATTCTGTGAAGCGCTTTGAGACGTCTAGAAGACGTGAAAAGCTCTATTTCAAATGCAAGGGCTATTATTATTGTCTGACCACTAATAAACACATATACTGTAGCTACACCCCTACATGATGGGATACAGTATTGGTTACTTTAATACTGTGATAAAGAAAATGCTTTCCAGTGGGGCTGGGAATTGTGCCTTTGAACCCCTACAGGCTGTTGCACGAGTAGTTCTCTCTCCCAGTTTACGAGTCAAAGCCAAAGCTTGTCTTTATTGTTCCTTACTCGAGCTCACTCCGGTTAAGTGAACGCATCGAGTCAAGGAAAGTTGCTCAGGACAAGAAAAGGCGTGTGTGTGTAACTCTCTGATCCTGCGGTAAGTCAGCAGTGTGGACACAGAGTGTCATACAGGATTGCCCCCCACCACCCCCCGCCCCCCCAGATACACCATCTCAATGATTTGGAGATTGGAGATTTTCTGTCAATGTAAAGAAAAACTTAAGCGAAGCAGGTAATAGATGTCATTGAACATGTTAGAATGTGATACAACCTGGCCCCCATTCACTGACTGACTATTCTTTTTTCTTAAGAAAATAGCTTAAGAATAGCTTCATAGACAATTATCCTTTCAGTTGCCACAGCATCAGACAGTCAGGGGCTAAACACAGGTCACCTGCACAGGCAGGCAAACTCACAGGCAAATACATAACTTGCCAGACATGATACGGGTAAATAGATGGGCAGACATACCATAGAAATCACCAGGAAACGTGGGCTAGGTAGGTAGGTAACTGAGAAGGCAGGTGGGTGGGTAGGCAGACGGGCGGGCAGGGAGGTAGGTAGGGAGGGAGGCAGTGAGGTGGTTAGGCAGGCAGGGAGGGAGGGAGGCAGGCAGGTAGGCAGGCAGGGAGGGAGGGAGGCAGGTAGGTTGGCAGGCAGGCAGGCAGGGAGGGAGGGAGGCAGTCAGGCAGGGAGGGAGGGAGGCAGGTACAGCCACACAGAGAGGGAGACAGATGTATGTACAGTGTAGACATTAGCTGATTGCATGGTCAGCCGACAGAGATAGACAGACAGTGTGGGGAGACAGACAGACAGACAGTGTGGGGAGACAGACAGACAGACAGTGTGGGGAGACAGACAGACAGACAGTGTGGGGAGAGAGACAGACAGACAGTGTGGGGAGAGAGACAGACAGACAGTGTGGGGAGACAGACAGACAGTGTGGGGAGACAGACAGACAGTGTGGGGAGACAGACAGACAGTGTGGGGAGAGAGACAGACAGTGTGGGGAGAGAGACAGACAGACAGACAGACAGACAGTGTGGGGAGAGAGACAGACAGACAGTGTGGGGAGACAGACAGACAGACAGACAGTGTGGGGAGACAGACAGACAGTGTGGGGAGACAGACAGACAGTGTGGGGAGAGAGACAGACAGTGTGGGGAGAGAGACAGACAGACAGACAGACAGACAGTGTGGGGAGACAGACAGACAGACAGACAGTGTGGGGAGACAGACAGACAGTGTGGGGAGACAGACAGACAGACAGACAGTGTGGGGAGACAAACAGACAGACAGACAGTGTGGGGAGACAGACAGACAGACAGTGTGGGGAGACAGACAGACAGACAGTGTGGGGAGACAGACAGACAGACAGACAGTGTGGGGAGACAGACAGACAGACAGACAGTGTGGGGAGACAAACAGACAGACAGACAGACAGTGTGGGGAGACAGACAGACAGTGTGGGGAGACAGACAGACAGACAGACAGACAGACAGACAGACAGAGACAGACCTACCAGCTTGTCCAGGGTGTCCCTGCCGCTGGCGGGTGGTTTCGGAGCCGGGACCTGCTCACAGGTGCAGCCCTCTATCAGGTAGATCCCGGAGGGTCTGTGGCTCTGGTCGCTGTCGAAGTAGAAGAGCACATTCTGGTAGAGAGCGAACCACTTGTCGTGCCACCTGCTGTTCTCTGCGGTCTTCTTGCTGAGGAAGCCGCGTTTCGTGCCCTCTTTACGCGCAACCAGCGCCAAGTACAGAGCGTGTCCCTCGTTGTACCTGACGCTTTTCTGCATTTTCAGGTCACTGTGGGGGGGGGGGGGGGGAGGGGGGGGTGTGGAAGAGAAAAAGATAATTTGGGGATGGGGAGAATTAAAGGGGGGAAAGAGTTTTTTTTTCCCCCCTGATATTATATTTCAAAAACTATGTCCTTTCCAGAACCTAGTTCAGCGTCGCAGAGTGGAGTGTGAAATGCATGGAGAGACAGCAAACACACACAGAGAGAGAGAGAGAGAGAGAAACTTATAGGGTAGGTTACTGCGCTGGGAATGGACTACTGCATCTCCACAAAGTACAGCAATCTCTCCACACACTCACTCACACACAGGGAAGCGAGACTGAGGCAACTCTTGAGAGATAAGATGGGATGAGACACAGAGAGGGAGGGAGGGCTTAAGTTATATATTCCTGCCTACCCAAAGCCACTGCACACAGTCACACACAGAGAGAGAGGAGAGTGTTTATGTCAATGTGTGTGTGTGTGTGTGGGGGGGGGGGGGGGGAGCACACACACAACACATGAGAAAGACGGGAAGACTGAAGGAAAATCCTGAATGTGTCTGGGGAATAGAAGGTAAAAGAGGATCACGTGGGAGATCAGCTGTAATCGGCTTCGACACCAAATTAAAGCGACAGATCTCTACCCCCCCTCCCCACTCCCCCCCCCCCCCCACTCCCCCTCCCTCTCCCCCACCCCCCCACTCCCCCTCCCTCACCCCCCCCCCACTCCCCCCCCCCACTCCCCCTCCCTCACCCCCCCCCCCACTCCCCCCTCCCTCACCCCCCCCCCCACTCCCCCTCCCTCACCCCCCCCCACTCCCCCTCCCTCTCTCCCCCCATCCCCTCCCTCTCTCCCCCCATCCCCTCCCCACTCCCCCCCCTCCACACTCCCCCCCCTCCCCACTCCA